>CM077285.1:70742470-70747470 GCA_039654925.1 Anguilla pacifica | reverse complement strand
GTATAAATATATATGTATATATGTACTGTATGTAGGGTACTGTCCTGCTCTCCACCCACTATTCCTTGCCAACTAGTCTACAAGTCTTTCTTTCTTTCTTCCTTTATTCTCTCCGCTCTCGTCTTTCTTGGCAGCGCCTGGCATTCCCACAACTCCCCCAACCCTTCCCCCCCCCCCACCCTTCTCTCTGTCTCTCTCTCTCTCTTTCTCCCTCCTGGCACAGAGTGGCAGAGCTGTGTCACGTGACCAGCACACCCACTTGAACGCGGCTCGATCCCACACACCAGCTCGCTGTGAACCGCAGGTCCGGTCGCCTGTTCTGCGTCCCGTCACGCACACCGTCACCCGCTCGCCGTACCCCCCGCTCGCGCAGAGCTCGAAATACCCTGGCGCCCGCCCGAGTGCCGTCCCCCTGCGCTGATAAGGGCACAGCGCTGGGGCGATTACACGCTGTGCGTTGCGATTTCCGATTGTCTGCTCGGGCGCAGCGTGCAATAACGGTGTAAAGCGCGCAGTCGCCAGTGACGTCTGCGACTTGCACACGACCAGCTCTCCTCAGTAGAGAGGAATCAACGGGCTGACTGTGAACTATCCTGTGTAGAAGTGGAGGAACATTTCCACTGAGTCTTTATGGAGTTCTTCCCAGAAAAGTCTGATGGACCGAAATCACCAGACCAGAAGGTCCCATCACCTTTAAATGAGCCTCACCTTTAAATGCCCCTCACCATTAAACAAGCCTCACCTTTAAATGCCCCTCACCATTAAACAAGCCTCGCCTTTAAATGCCCCTCACCATTAAACAAGCCTTGCCTTTAAATGCCCCTCACCATTAAACAAGCCTCGCCTTTAAATGCGCCTCACCTTTAAATGCCCCCCAGCATTAAACGAGCCTCAGTTTTAAACTAGCCTCGCCTTTAAATGCGCCTCACCTTTAAATGCCCCCAGCATTAAATGAGCCTCAGTTTTAAATGAGCCTCACCTTTAAACACCTCACCTTTAATCTCCACACCTTTAAACACCCCACCTTTAAATGCCCCTCACCTTTAATCTCCACACCTTTAAACACCTCACCTTTAAAAGCCTCATCTTTAATCGCTCCTCACCTTTAAATGCCCCTCATCTTTAATCTCCACACCTTTAAACACCTCACCTTTAAAAGCCTCACCTTTAATAGCTCCTCACCTTTAAATACACCTCACCTTTAATCTCCACACCTTTAAACACCTCACCTTTAAATGCCCCTCACCTTTAAACACACCTCACCTTTAAACTCCTCACCTTTAAATGCCCCTCACCTTTAAACACACCTCACCTTTAAACTCCTCACCTTTAAGTGCCCCTCACCTTTAAACACACCTCACCTTTAAGCACGTCTCCCGTTTCACATGAAGTGAAGTTTGTGAAAGCTGCAGAAGGGCTGTGCTGTGAGGCGGCCATGCCAGCAGCTCAGCTCCCCCTCTGGGTCTGTGTGAAGCGGGAGGGATCTCTCTCACCTGCGTGGCCCCTGGTGGGATAAACATGCCCTGCGCCTGGGGGGGGGGCGGGGGGCGTGGCCCTCTGCTGCTTGTGCAGAGGTGTCAGAGCGTGTCTGCAGGACAGCGAGTGTGTGGAGGAGAGCGAGAGAAATGGAGAAAGAGGGGGATAGGTGTGTCCTCCTCCCTGTTACCTCAAACAACCCCGCTGCAGGAAGTGCTCGCAACACGCAGCACAATGGCCCGGTTTGTTTATAGAGAAGGAAATGGGAAAGCCAGGTACAGTTTAAATGGAGTCTCTCTCTCTCTCTCTCGCTCTCTCTCTCTCTCTCTCTTTGGTTTCCTTTGCAATCTGTATTTCATGCCTTCCCTCTCCGACCCCTTTAATCTCTCTGTCTATTTTTATTTCTGCCTTTGAAAGTAGAGACCAGGCAGCACGCAGGGTAGTCTGGTCTGGGGTGTCACCTTACTGACGTTAGAAATCTCCTGGTAAATGTCTGGCCCTGTCCTCTCTTCCCCTGTTTCGGGGTAAAGTATAGAAAGTGGGTATTGACTGTTGGTGATGGGGGGTTTTGGTTCCTATGGAAGGTTACACACACTGGCAACCTCTCACATGCTGTTCACTGTCCACATTCTTGGCACCGGAACACAACAGCAAACAGTGATTTCACGCAGGACTGTCAACACCGGGTGGCATAATCTCTGCACTGTTATTGCTCTCCCTCTCCCTCTCTCTGTCTCTTTCTCTTCACTCTCTTTCTCAGCATACACCTCTCTCTCTCTCTCTCTCACATTTTTCACTTTTCCATGCAATTTTGAAAGCAGTCATCCTGAATTAGGACTCCCAAGGTGCACTTTCCCCACCGCAAAACATTTTTATCCGCTTTTGTCCCAGTGCTGTCTGCCAGCAAGTGACACCTGCTGGTCAAACATTGCAATTGCTGGGCTTATTTGCGGAGTGGCAGGCAGGGACACCTCACCTTATTTTTAACTGGACGTGCTTTGAGGTTGCCGCGGGCCGCTAAGCTATGTGCACAAGCACAGTGGAAAGCTGACAGTGTGGTGACGGTTTCGTCCACACCGCTCACAAGGCGGGGACTGTGGTTGAAACATCAGCGCTCTGCGGGGGGAGTGTTGGCTCTCAGTTCACCAGGGTGCTTTCACAGGTCAGCGCAATGTGATGTCGGGGATGCTTTCACCCCAAAGGTGCAACTGTCAATGACCTCATCTGCGAGCCCCTTGTCAGCAGCTACATTTTCCCCTTGGGGGTCCCTGACCCCACTGTTAAACAACGTGTTAAAACATGCACATTTGGAGGACGGGGGGAGGGAGGGGGTCAGACACACAAACATGCATAAATGCTCTCCGTAACACAATTAGACTCTCTCCCATGTAAGCAATATCACCCACACATTCACATATAGAGGCGCACGTGTATATGAGCACCATATACACACCGAGGCAAGGATTTTATCTAACTAAATTCAGGTTTCTGGTGCAGCCTTAAGGGTCCTCGGGGGACAGTCCATGGGTGTCCACTCAGATGCCTGTCAGCAGCCCTCTGAGGCGGCGTGTGAAATCTGCGTGATTCTTCAGCGCGGCGAGTCCGTATTAATTACGGATAAACGTTCCGCGCGGACCTGCGACAGGCGAGCGTAATTAACCGCCCGGTCACATGACACACGCCGCGCGTTCCGCCGCGTCCACGCCTCGCCGTTTACTCGCGGACGCAGAGAACAGAGAGAGAGAGAGAGAGAGAGAGAGAGCGTATTTTAATATAAAGCGTAATGGCGGGGAGAGGTAATAAGAGAGGGAGAGAGGGCTTTGTGTGGGAAAGCAGCCAGACCCCCCCCCCCTCGCCTCGCCCCCTCCCCTCGCTCTCTGTCCTCTCAGACTACCCGCCCCGGAGCCCCTCTCCCCCCGGCGCTCTCGCTCAGATCCGTGCGCTGCTGGCAGAGCGTGGGCACAGGCGGCACACAGACGGGCGCGCAGATGGGCAGCAGGCTGCGCGGGGCAGCTCCGCACACCTGCTCCCACACCCAGCTCGCCTCGCCCGCTGCCGCGCTGGCCGCCTGCTCGGGGAAGGGCTGGGGCCTCCGCGCCGAGGAGAACGAGCGCGGCAGAGACACGCGCGGCACGGGCACACGCACGGGCACACAGTGCACGAGAACACGCACGGCACGGGCACACGCACGCACAGCACGAGCGCACGCACAGCACGGGCACACGCACGGCACGGGCACAGGCACACACAGCACGGGCACACGCACGGCACCGGCACAGGCACACAGTGCACGAGAACACGCACGGCACAGGCACACGCACACAGCGCACGAGAACACGCACGGCACAGGCACACGCACACAGCGCACAGGCACACGTGCACGAGCACACGCACACACAGTACGAGCACACGCACACAGTACAGAAACACACACACACAGTGCCGCTCACACGCACAGGCACGCACACAGTCCAAAAGCACTGACGCAGTCACGTGAGCGTAACACAGGCACAGGGTACAAAAGCACATTCACACACTCATACATGCACACGCACGCGCACACACACGCACACACACTCAGGAAGCTCACAGAGACACTGTGAGGCAGTCAGATACAGACAGGCCTACAGACACTAGCAGGGGCTTGCATGGTGCACAGTGCTGATACACAGCACATACACACACTGCTGCACTCTTAATGGCCTCTCACAGTCCCTTATTGTGCACTACGCTTTCACACGTATGTGTGTTATTGAGTCATCTTTGACTCTCCCAAACCAGACAGAAGGAGTAGCGCTGGCAAGGCTAACTGTTCAGCTTCCAAATCCTCTATACTTTATCTGGGGCTGGGGAGGCGTTTTTCGCAGGCAAACTACAGTCAAGAACCTCCTTGACCCCGTACAACCTGGTCTCCCTCACTGATCTCCCTATTTAAAAAAAAGACTAGCGGGGAGGGTGGACTTCCTGCAAGGACCCAACAATGGACGCTCGCCGCAGGGTGTCCACAGAGAATGCCAGCAGGAAAAAAAAAAAAAAAAAAAAAACTGTCTGATGTTGTACGGTATTATACGGGGAGAAATAAATAAATAAGTGAAAACCCAGAAAAATAATAAAATAAAGTCCAATAAAAGAGCTCAGTGAACATCTGTGTGGGATAGCCTGGGGGATTAAGAGGGTTTGGAACATTTTAAGCGCATTAAGGATTAAAAAAAAAGGTCAGAATGTTTAGCAACATACCGATAAACCTCTTAAGCGAAACCCTGTTGGGAGGCTGCTCTGCGTTATCGGGGGTTGGGGGGATATTTGGTTTGTTCTAGAAGGAGACACGTGTGTACATGTACACACACACACACACACACACACACACACACACACACAAACGCACACATACACACACACACAAACACACACACACACACACACACACACACACACACACACACACACACACACAAACGCACACATACACACACACACAAACCAGTATACTCACAGATATTTATGTATTCATTGCAGTCACATTT
>CM077285.1:70454970-70739970 GCA_039654925.1 Anguilla pacifica | reverse complement strand
GGGGGAGATAAGGCTGGGATCAGCAGGCGCGAGGCTGTAGCCGCCGCCGCTGGCTGCCGTGTGTGCGCAGGCCCCGGCTGCTGGCTCCCGGCTGATAACAGACCCCTCCGCCGATAAACAACCGCGGCACTGATTCCACACCAATAACGGCGCAGACAGCTAATAACGGCCAAAATGGCCGACCGTGTCGGGCAGAGGGGTGGTCTGCGTGTAGCCGCCCCCCCCACCCCCGTTTGATTTCCTCACTTTTTTTTTTTTTGCCGTGGTTTTTGTTCGCTTTTTACGGGGAAGGGATTTTTTATTCATTTTTTTTTTCGCGCGCAGACGCTTCCAGCGCTGAGGAGCAAGCCCCGGTAATTTTCTGTGTAATTGGATTGGAGAGCGATGGAGACAGAAGGCAGTTCCTGACCGCAGCGCTGCTCCGTGAGCGCGCCTTAGCGGATTAGCGTGAGCGTGTGAGCGTGTGCGCGTGAGCTAGCCTGAGAGCTTTAGCGTCAGCATGTGCGCGTGAGCTAGCCTGAGAGCTTTAGCGTCAGCGTGTGCGCGTGAGCTAGCCTGAGAGCTTTAGCGTGAGTGTGTGTGGGTGAGTGCGCGTGAGCTAGCCTTTGTGCTATAGCGTGAATGAGTGCACACGAGCGTGCCTGAGAGCGTTAGCGTTAGCATGCGTGCACGAGTTTGCGTACGCGTGCCAGAAAGCCTGTGCGCATGCGGGCATACGGACCGAAGCAAACATGGCGGCCGGTGTCAAAGTCGATACAGCGGCTATGTCGTCAAAGCGTACGACCTTAGTCCTCGCCGTCAATCTTGTCACACTGCCACTGTAGATTAGAAAGAGAAGAGCACTTGAGCTCTGCCCCCTGCTGGTACCCAAGCGTCACAACACCCCTCTCTGTCCCTGTCTCCTCTCCCTCACTCCCTCTCTCTCTCAGTGCTGCGAGACCTATTATCAGAGTGCCACTGAAGTGCTCACTCTTTAGATAATTGTAAAAATAAATTCTGCTCCCACAGAATGAAAATTCAAAGAGCCTGAAGGCATTAGGGACACAAGTTGGTTTCGAAGTGGCCCGAGTCTTTACTAAAATAACACTGAAAGGGATCTCTAGGTGGTCTTGGCTGACACCCCAGGAGCACTTGAATTGTCACAAGCCTCCGAACCAATTGGGACTACCTTTATGCCTCGTAATTTCCAATATATGGGCGATTTTATTGTTTTATCAACACTGTATTCATGTCCAAATTTCTCTCTGGGATTTTAATGCTTTAGTTCCTTTCGCATACTTGTAAAAGACTAGTGACTTTGGTGATTTGTGAGCGGAACTCTGAGATCAGATCACCATGACGGGAGGGTCATCGTGGGTCAGAGACTGTGAAAGTGAGATATAGAAAGGGGGCATTCATCAAAACAGTTTTTATGATACAGTTTATATGATACAGTTTTTTTATATGAGGAAAGCATATGTATTTATCTTCTGTGTGTGTGTGTGTGTGTGAGAGTGTGTGTGTGTGCGCGCGCTCTCAGCTAGCTGGAATGCACTGGTACCGCCAATGCTAAGATGGCTGCCAAGCGCTAAGATGGCTGCCAGGATTCCGCAGAGCGAGAGAGCGAGAGAGCGAGCGGGAGCCGGAGAGACACGCACGGCGGAGGAGAAAGGAGCTCTCTCCTTCTCTCTCTCCGCGTCTGCGAGCGGAGCGACGCCGCTCCTTTTTGTCTTCTGCCGGGTTTTTCCTCTGTTTTTTGGGTCCAATTTTATAATCTCTTTGCGAAAGTGTGGAGAATCGCGTTGGCGTGTGCCCCTGCGTTCTGTTATCACCTACAGCGGCCGATAAACACCTTCGTAACGCCTGCCTGTGTACGTCATCCCGGCTCTGGTTTTATAAGCAGCACAGATAAGGCCCAGCAGTCCCTCTCCCAGCCCAGCTACACGTATCAGCAGCAGTTCAACACTTACCGCCAAACAGCGTAAGCCTGTACACACACTCACAAACACACGCACACACGCACGCACACACACACATCACACACACACGCTCACAAACACACACTCACACACACAGGCACACACACATCACACACATACACACACACTTGCACACACACACGCACGCACACACATACACACACACACACTCACACACGCGCACACACTCACACACACATGCACGCATACACACACACCACACACGAACACACGCATCCACACACGCACGCACACACTCTCACACACGCACGCACACACACACACATCCACGCGCAAACACACAAACACACACAAGCACGCACGCACACACCGCGCACACACACACACTCAAAGCCTGCAGGCTGCATAGCCATCCATGTTCTCTGCCTGCAGGGCTTTGGGGCACGTTGGTCGAACGCACGGTCCTCCCCAAGAGATTCACATTGGGTTTGAAGGGGCTGGTTTGGGCCGCTGCTGGTTCTCACTGCGTGCGCGCGTTTGCTTTATCCGTGGGGACCAGGGAAACTCCCGACTTTGAAAGCCTACAAGTCCCCGCATGCACGGTTGGTTTTTTGTTTTTTTTTTGTGTAAGATTCAATTAGCGACCGATAAAGGCCTGGGAGGGGGTGGACTTAATATTCAAATGTTCACACCCTCGGAAAGTGTTTGAGCAGCGCTGCGGTCAGCGGTGGCAGGGCGCTCGGCGACGAGAGAGGAAGGTACGGCGTGTTCCCCCCGCAAAAATGCATGGGCAGCCACAGCGCTCCGGAGCATCTGAGCTATTTGCGCAGCCTGGGCGTGCTAGCCCGTCGCTCATTGACACAATAAGGGGCATCGCGGATTCAGGAGCGAATAATGCGCCGAACCAACGACGCTGTTGCGTACCTCAGGATCTCGGCGGAGCGGCGTCGGCATAACGACGCGCCGGACGCTGAGAGCTTAGGCCTCGCAGGGTGGGGGGCGACCCGGGGGGCGAGCTCCTCTGTCGGGTCCATCGGATTTTCGACGATCCATTCCAGTCGAGGCAAGTCATTTTTCGTCCGTTCGCTGTTGTTCAGAACTGAAATTTTGAAACTGCGGAGCTAAACTCCCATGAACCCCCTGGCTCCGGGGGGGGCCTTACGGTTTCTCGTTTGCTGCCGTTGTGAGGTGCGGTGCCCCGGTTCCAGCTAGCGCCGCCGAGCCGCGGTCCTGCGGTGTCCGTTACACGCGGGGCACAAAGTTTCCATAACCTCCAGCGCACTCCTCCAAATCCCCATGGTAATTAGAGTGGCAGTTAATTATGTATGGGGGGGGGGCCTTGAGGGTAAGAGGCATATACAGTTTATACCGCCTAAGTCCTCGCAAATGAGTGGGTATTAAGTGGCATTACTGCGAGGGATGTGGTACAGATTTACAATGTTAAGTGGTCACAGAGCACAGCACAAAATTTAAACTAGAATAGAATAGAATAGAATAGAATAGAATAGAATAGAATAGAAAATGAAAGGTGCAATAAAGACATTCCATATCTGTTGACCAAGTGTTTTCATTGAAATAACTGGTTAAAGATGTACAAAAAAAAATGGTACGGTCACACTGCAGTCCTGGATTTACAAAACCATCTTTGAGAACCAAGAGGGAAAAATGTACGACTGGGATTATGTGAAAGTTTGACCCCCTTCACTGTGAATTTGGCTGCTTGTGAAACTAGACACAGCGTGGGGCGGTAGCTGTTTGTTTGTGAGCACAGCTACCCCACACAAAAGCAAACACTGTTCCAAACTCCAAGTTTGCAGCTGACTAAATGCTCTCCCAGGGAGAATTTCGTCTCTCAAACTGTGCGATTTAGAGGCTCCTCGGGAATAGATCGCAGGCTAGACAAGCGGTTCTCAACTACCAAAAAACATTTCTCACAAGGAAAACATACTGGTCCTTCTCCTCAAACTGGACCAAAGTCATTTGCGAATGGCTGCTGCAAGTCCTACTGTGAAAATGACCTGTGCGCTGTTCTGTAAATGTGCTGTTCAAATGCTGATCACCTGACAGTCCTGTCTGACCTCTCCTCTTTCTCTCTCCTTCTGTCCCTCAGAATCTGGACAATCAGACAGCTCCAGCCAGCAAGGCGACGCTGACATCAAGCCACCACCCAATGGTGAGCACAGCGCTACAGTGTCCCACGCGCATGCATTTAATCATACATACTCTTTTATATACAAACGTACATTAGAAATATCAACCCCTCACACTCACAGACACACATACTGACAAATGCATACACATACACATACACATACACCCTCATATATATCCAGAATATATATATATATATATATATACTGTATATATTTAGCACTGAGAATACAACTGAACTAACCTACAGTGAACTCCACACTCAAACAGATGGCGCATACACACGCAACGTGACTTGCAGCATGTTAACATTTAAACTGCCTCAGCTATCTCACTGAGCCCGTGGGCTGCGAGCTTCAGCGTGTTTGAGATTAAAAGCCTGTTGTGATCCTGAGGAGTGCCCAGAGAGTCCCGTAACTAGACGTGGTGCGAGTGCCCAGGCAATAAATCACGCTGACATTTCGGAAGGGGGGGGGGGTAACTGCATGACTGCCGTGGGGTACAGCAGCGAACTCATGCTGTGGTAAGCCAGGGCTAAAGCGGGACGGCGTCCTGATGGATGATGACCCAGTAACCCGGGGTGTCCTCAGAGACGCCGAGCCTGCCCCTCACCCCATGCTACCAGCACTCAGTCCCTCACACCCCACACTCCTCAGTCCACCTCACACACCGCTGAGCCTGGCTGTGGGTCGACCCTGGATCTGCCAGTCTCCACCACCACATTCATATGGCCTGACACACACATGGCCGACTGTTTTCTCTCTTAAATGTGGTAAAACCTGTGAGTTATATAAGAACATAAGGCAAGATGTGTGATGGAGATGTCTGTCTGTCTGTGTGTCTGTCTGTCTCTCTGCCCCCCTCTTCCGCACACTCACACTCACTTCACACTCCCCTCCCACTGCAGGGCACTTGAGTTTCCAGGACTGCTTTGTGACTTCAGGAGTGTGGAACGTCACCGAGCTGGTCCGCGTGTCACAGAGTGAGTACGGCTGCCGTCCGGCTCTTTGTTTTATCTCCGTATTGGCTCCTCTGAAGCTATGCTCTCGCTTGCCACCCTCTGTCATTCACTCACTACCTCGCTCACTCACTCGCTCGCTCACTCCAGAGTTCAAAGAGACTGTTGGTGTGGCGGCAGTTTTTCTGGCTTTGCCAAAACATTTTTAAAAAACTAAAAATAATATCTCTCTCTCTATATATATATATATATATATATATATATATATATATATATATATATATATATCTTTTTCTCTCAGTCCCTCGCTGTGGACTGCAGGCTGGACTTTGTTCCTCCTGGGTGTGGACACTTATCTCCTGTTACAGACACATTATTTTCATTCAGTCAGGGGAAGGATCTCAGAAATGCCCATTTGGCTGTTAATATCGTTAAAGTCAAATAACCGTTACAGCAGCCTTAAGAACTTAAGAACTTCTTTGTTCATATTGCACAGTGTACAATCCCCATTGGCCTGACATCCTTTTCTCTTTCTTTTTCTACTTTTTGTTTTATTTCTCTCTCTTCCCCCCCCCCCCCCCCCCCCCCCCACAGCTCCAGTTGCTACAGCGTCTGGCCCCAATTTTTCCCTGGCTGACCTGGAGAGTCCTGGTTACTACAACATCAACCAGGTGGCTCTGGGGCGACGTTCAATCACTTCCCCCCCTTCCACCAGGTACGCCACACAACGGTTCCTTTTCCCTGCACACACACTACTGATAGCAGCTGTGTGACACTGTACACTCAACAGGAAATGGATTCTTTAGCGTTGGCCTTCTCATCGTGACTTCAAAAGTCCTGATTACTATATAAATGTTCGATAGGGTGGGCCAGTTTTCAGTGGTTCCCACTGTACTGTATGATACTATAGCTGTTGATGGTAGAGCTCATGTGGTTGTCATTGTAATTGAGCCAACTATTGAAGACAGAGATGTGGTAGTCCATCAAAGGAAGGGTGTAACTAGGTACAGACTGATGATGATGATGGTGAAGACAATGGTGTCAGTGATGATGACGATGATGATGATGATGATGATAGCATATCCCAATGGATAATTTTGTAATGGGAGTAATTACAGGCTTGGTTTAGTACTGCAGAGGCTAGGGACAGCTTTCATGTGTAGTTTACTCAGCATCTTGCTCTACTAACACTCATATGCGTGTGTGTGTTTCACACCAGCTCATGTGTGAATGTGTCATGGTACCTTTCTTTCTCTGCTTCCCTCCTCTCTTACTTTCTCTCCATCCTTCTTTTCCTGCTCGTCCTTCTCTTGCGCTGCAGGTCTGAGGTGGAGCTATATGCAAGTCTTCCACGGAGGTAGTTGTACTTATATTTACAACCTGGCCACTTTACCCTAACACATGCAAGCACACACATGTATGCGCACACACAAACGCACACATACACATGCACACGCACACACGCACACGCACACACACACACACACACACACACACACCTCTATGGAAATTGAACATAAAGAAAAATACCGCGAAGCGTTGCTGTATCTTGATGTTTTACTTTATTCACGATATATGTTTAGTCCATCTCTGCACACACACATTGGCACACACACACATGACGCATGCACATCTGCACTCGTCCACAGACAGCCCACACATGGTCAGCAGGCATCTATACCCGTATCTCAGCAGTCAGCTGCTGCTCCTGTCGTCTCACGTGTGAGCGCGAGGCTTCTAACGGCTTCCAGCACGCACTTACGGTGTGACACGCACATCCGAACAGTACTGGGGGATTTGAAGTGAGGATGACAGGATGGAAACTGTGAAGAGAATAAGGAACCTGTTTCAGAGCTAAAAGAGGAGCCTGGTGGAGCCTCCTCATATTAGACCTGTGTCTGTGGAGACCCCTGCTGCCTGGTGCTTGCGCCGGCTGTAAACAGAATGCAATGCAGCTCTAACCGTGGAACTGATACAGCAGTAACCATGTTTGCTTTTGACCTGGGTTAGCTAATTAGCAGTAGCCTTTTGGGTGAGTTAAACCGGCACTCTGACTTGAACTTGTAAGATATTTGTTGGGACAAAAAAAATAAAAATACATCTTGTTTCTGAAAAGACAAGGTTGTCCTTTAAAGCAAGTGTCTTGTAAGTATGTGAAACCGTGAACTAAAAATAATCGAGAGAATCCAGGCACACCGTTTATCAAGAATGGTGGCAACCTCCTCTTTAACATTTTCATCGATCTTCGTACCTTGCTTCTCTTGGTTATTTATTTTGCTCACGATTTCTGATTCAGTACTGAACTGTTGCATTACCAGGCGTAGTTTTTACTCTATGTCCACTGCCTGTTCTTGCGTAAAGAGCGTTTTTTGAACGTGTTGCCCGTTCTCTCCCAGGATGCATCAGTGTTTCTAGCCCGAGCAGAGCCCGCGGTATCTTTTTCCTGTGGTGGTTTTTTGTTTTTTATTGGGTGCGGGGCGCGTGGGCGGCAGCTGCTCGCCTGTGAGGCTTTTAGAGGATGGTGACCCGTGACTCGTCTCTTCCCCAGCTCCAATAAGCGCAAGTCCATCGATGACAGCGAGATGGAGAGCCCGGTGGACGACGTCTTCTACACCGGCCGATCTCCCGCCGCCAGCAGCTCCCAGTCCAGCGGCTGGCCCAACGATGTGGACACAGGTAAGAGGCTCTGGGAAGCCCTGAGGGACTAGACTGTACTGGCCCAGCAATAGAACTCCCCCCCCCCCCCCTTCTCCCCCCCAGCGATGTCAACAGTGCCTCGCCACCACAGCTACACTCACGCCTGTCATCTCACACAGAAAATTAGCATCTTTACAACAGAGAGAATGCGCACTCAGTTTGCTTAAATAAAGATGTCGATGTGTAGTGTTGAAGGTGTAGTACTTGATGGTGCATTAAATGAATTATGAATATGCAGATGTGCTTTGAGTATACAGCCTCTGTTATTTGGGGTTGAGTGTCCCCCCCCCCCCCCCGTGTCGTAACAGCCAGGGTGGGGCGAGCACAGATAAACACTGGTGGAGTGCATTATATTCGATCGCCATTAGCACTTATCTCTTTAGCACGTTCTCTGATTGCCTGACTTACTGCATAGGGCAGTCTGTCAAGTTTGTAATTTTCCCAAACTGAGTGCTTTCCTGGAGCACTAATCCAGTTGAATTAATTGTTGAGGAGCTGCTGCTCTCCTGCTGTGCGTGTCTGTGTGTATGTGTGTGTGTGTGTGTGTGTGTGTGTGCATGTGCATGTGTGAGACCTAGGTGTAGTAAGGAAGGTATTGCCGGCAGCTGTGGGAATAGCATCTATATAGTTTATTACAGCCAATTTTGTTCTGATATATCATCTGATTTTAGCTTTACAGATGGTTTTAATATAGAGATATTTGTGCAGCAACATTATTTAATACACTTTTTTACAGATCACTCTTATATTTATTCTTGTCTCAGAATTCTTCTTTGGTCAAGTTAAACCATGAAAAAGTTAAGATGTTGATTAGTGGCTGGTTGATCACCATGGAGACATGAGTTAAGGGCGTGTCATTAAAACTGCCAAGTGACGGATCCTATCACTTGTTCTAATTGCATTACTCACTTTAATTCTTGGAATCAAACGTCCTCATCATTACTTAGAAGAGGCCAGTACACCATAAGATGCATTATAATGCATTAGGATTTTTTTCCTGTGATGTGGATTATGTGCGTATTATATTTGGATTAATTTTGGAACGAAAATAATAAAGGAAGATAAAATGCTGTATTTCCTGTAAAAAAGCAATATCAGTGCCCAAACTTAATTGCACAAACAGCTGGAAGGACAGCTGAGTTTCTTAAAAGGCTGGCTGTGCTGGATTATGGAGAGATGGTCTGTTTGCCAGAGAAAGGGCTTAGTGTTTCTCATATTTTGGAATGTCTGTCCCACTATATTTTAGTGGTTAAGGCAGTACAGATATGAATTTTATTTATTTAATGGAATATGCAGTATAACTATCAGTGTGTTACATTCAGTTTATGCAGATTCTGTTTTATTTGACGCAGTTTGTGCAGTTGCAGTAGTCAGTTAACCATTCAACCACTAACACAGCATCTAATGTGTCCCCACTAAAATGAATAATCCAATATTCAGATCCTCCATCAGGTAGGTGGTGATCTCAATTCATATTTGAAGCAGCAGTTATGTTCCCTGTCATTATCGTCATGTTTCCCGATCACCAGTTTCCATGGCAATGCTTTCAACACAAGGAAATGTCAGGTCAAAATCGAGTGTGGTTCAAAGTTGACCCACGATGAATTTCCTGAATAAACCCGGGTCTCGTCATGCAGCTTTCCTCCTGTAAAACAGATTTGTTTGTCTCCTCGTAACATATTTAGCTGCACCTGCTTTCCTGAAATCTGTGTATTGTATAGATAGTATTTAGTATCTTTCATTGCTTCTGTAATATGTGTACTAGTGGGCAAGCTAGGTGGATAGCACAAGCATTGGCTATTCAGACTGAGTAGCTGTAATAAATTAAAGAATGTATTACTTTATATGAAGATTAGCTGTTCATTCAAACATATCAGGCTCATAGCAAAACTGTTCAGCTGTTCATAGCAAACTAACAAGTAAGGAAGCTTTATAATGAGCTATGATTCAACAAAAAAACAAAAGAAATAGCAGGAAGTTGCCAGAAGAGGTGGCTTTACATGCATACGTTTAGCAAGTTAGCTATTTTCATTTATAACGGCACATTTAATTTAAGTTGGATGGGCTCACTTTTATTTTTACTATAAAGGAGTAGTTCATATCCCATCCTGTCTGTAGGGATCATGCCAAAATTCAAGTTCAACAGCCTACACCAGTACACTCCAGTACACTGACCCACACCTGTTTACCTTGAGTGGAAAAAACTGTCATGGAAACTGTTGCCTGGGTAACACCACAGCCTCTGAAAGGCACACACTCCCACACAGGTCTGTGTGTACTGAGCAAGCCCCCACCCAATGACACCTTGTAGTTCCGGGGAATGTGATCATGTGACCAATGGATTAGAGCTCTTGGGAACCACCTGTGAATATCGCACAGTTCAGATCAGTTCACTGAATATGAATGAGATCTTTCACATAACAGTTTATCTCTTTTTGTATATCTGTAGCTAGATGTGTGTTTCTCATTGGTCCCTTTTTTTTAAAAGTACCCATAATGCCAGTGTTGTTACCCTCACCCCATCCTCAGATACCCCCCCCCCCCACCCCCCTGTCTTTTCTCTCCCCCGTTGTTAACAATGCCCTTCTCCACTTTCAGTGCAGCACCATTTGGCGAATGTGCAGGAGAGGAAGATAAAACATGAAAATGATGGCGTGCAGTTTCCTTACCATGGTTAGAACACATTAAACTCATATATCTCAATCATAGCTGGCTTGAATTTTATATCTACGTTTTTATATATACCTCCAAGCTAGATCTGCTCCATCTGTTTATCTTCCGCTTGCTTCTGTGGTGTTGTGATGATTGGTGCCTGTTCCCACACGGACTGCTCTTTGCTGTTGGTTCTTGTTTGGTCTGGTTTGTTTTGTTAACCCAGTAGCTCACCTATGTTCCACTGCAAAATTTTAGAAAAGGCAGCTTGTAAAGCTGGTTGTGGATTATGAGAAGAAAGTTCGTGCCACAAGCCGTAGCCATCTTTACCAACAGCCATGTTCACCATTTTAACACTTTCAATTTAAATTTGATTTAGCGTTTCATTTAGAAGAGGCAGTTTGTGGAGATGGCTGTGGCTTATGGTGTGAACGTCCGTCTTATTCCGGATCGGTGTTGTCACATCACAGAGGGCTTAACCACATTAATGCCGAGCATGAAAGATGTCCTTCCTTTGCATTTCTTTCGGACGTGGGTGCCCATGTCCAAGCGGCTGTGCAAGCCCTCGCCAGTAAACGAGGCTGGTTCTGAGCGTAGTGTAGGTACTGTATGTGTGTGCGTGTTCACATGAGGGTGTTATACGCTTACGTTAATGCGTGTAATAACTTGAGCACATGCTGTAGACCGACATTCGCCATGTAATTCTGGCAGAATGTCTCCCTGGAGGGCAGAGAACACCCCCCTCCAGGTGGATCAGGTGCTGCTCCGTACCCTAATTTGAAAAAGTAATTTAGATAAGAAGTGTTAATCTCTGGCTGTTGTCCTCAGGTCTAATCGCTTGCTAATTGAAAGAAAATGTTGAATCCCCCACAGAAATCCAGGCCTTCTGGACTGTTGAACCCCCTCCCCCCGCCCCCCCCACGCCCCTCCCCCAAGTTATTTGGACAGTTAATATGAATCATTAAAATCCATCAACAAATATTTTTTTCATAAGGATAACTTTATAGTGTTTAGAGTTCCCTCGTATTATCTGGTAATTGCTAACAAAGCGCAAGTGTAGCGTGGCACGATGTGGAGCGATGTGTCTCTGATTCGCCGCACTTCAGTTAGGTCCGCAGAAGAAAAAACGGGTTTTCAAGGGGGCGCTCGGCTGGCGTTTGAGAACGCGGGCTGGGTTCCTTCTGAACCGAAGGCACCGGGTTCCTCGGGGAGCAGGGGGAGGAAAGCGTGACCCGGTTTAGCTGGCGTGTGAAATGGCAGAGGAGCGGGAACGCGGCTGTGATGTGAGGGTTCCCGCCGGTCGCAGCTGAAGCTCTGCGGAGGGTCCCCGGCCGAACGAAAACGAGGCCGACGGAGGGGCGCGCGCACAAACAAACAAGACAACAAAAAAAAGAACTCAGGTGCACCGTCTGTCCGTGCCTCTCGTTCCTGGCTGCAAAACACACACGCGCGCGCGCGCGCACACGCACACATGCGTACGCTCACACACACGCTCACATGCCTGGTGAGGAGAGCTTTGCTTCAGTCCCAGATGGTGTCTCCGTGTGTCTGTAGAACTGGGAGCTGCTGGGTTACAGAAGACATCTGTTCTGCTGGGGGGGGGGGGGGGGGCGGATATGTGCGGGTGGGGGCTGGGGGGGGGCAGAATCAAAGAGCCACAGTTTTTTCCAAATGATTTGAAAATGATTAAGAAACATGGGATCTGGGGGCGGGGCTGCTGGTGCTTGGAGCTTGAGGGTGTGAAGGATTCAGTACCTGTGTGGTGTCTGTCTCTGAGAGTATGCCGTACCCCCAGAGATTTCACTGATCTGTAGTTTTAACAGCCAGCTGCTGGAAAATATTTACTTAAAAGTGCAAAAGTAAACATGTCTTCGCCCTAAATAATTCAGATGTGTGTATCAGATTTCAAAAAGAGTCAAAAAAAAAAAGGTTAAAATTTAACGTTTCCTGCAGCTGGCTACTAACTACTGATATTTTGTGTGTGTGTGTGTGTGTGTGTTTTTTTTTTATGTACAGTATTTTTGTGCCTTTATTTATGGGTGTATTCATGCTTGTGTGTGTGTGTGTGTGTGTGTGTGTGTGTGTTTATGTACAGTATTTTTGTGCCTTTATTTATGGGTGTATTCATGCGTGTGTGTGTGTGTGTGTGTGTGTGTGTGTGTGCGTAGATGGATGTAGTCTTGTGATTGCCGGATGCTCATGTGGTGGCCTGCCTGTTAGTGTAGCGAGACTAGAGATTCATGGGAGTATTTTCTTGGCTGCTAGTCGGCCAGGTGTTGCACTGGAAAACACATAGAGAAAGCATGTTCTCATTGCAAAGACACACACACACACACACTGGACGTGCTGAGTGAGTGCTGTGAGCTTTAAAACATGCAGGCCTCTCTCAGCATATGGATGCACTCAGAATGCTCCTGGGCATTGAGGCCCATGTTCAATATATTATTTTAACGTATAATACATCTGTCTGTCAGATTTATTCTCCACACTCATTTCATACTTTGAAATGTGTTTATTTCAGAGTCCACCCTTTCATAAAAGATGTCCGTGTGACTCAAGTAGTAACTTTGTTTTCCGGCTTCCTCCTCCCCTCCCTTCTCTCTGAGCAGCAGACGCTCATCCTCACGTTACCCCCTGTCCCCTCATCCATGTCCTCCTTTTTTTTTTTACCTCCTTTTCTTACTGTACATCCTTAATTTGTTCTCTTTCACCCTCTCCCCAGAGCTCCACAGTGTATCAGATACAGGCTGGAGCACCAGGGGTAAAGCATACGCGTGCACACACACACACACACACACACACACACACAGGCATGTATGTACACGCGCGCACGCACACACACACACACACACAACCACACACCGTAGGCAAACAATAGCATTTTTTTTCCATGGGTGTCCTTTGATGTACATTTGTTTGTGTGTGTTCATTTGAATGCGTATGTGTGCTTAGATGTGTGTCTGTGTGTGTGTGTGTGTGTGTGTGTGTGTGTGTGTTGTGTGCGTGTGCCTGTGCCTGTGACTGCTTGTGTACTCTGTGAGTGTTCTCTGACCAATGAGGGACATGGGGACAGTCTGATTTGGGAGGAAGAGCTGGCTTGGCTGCTTCCACAGCTGCTGCTGTTGGCCGTCTCTGTAGTTCTGGAATCAGTGGGGCTTTTGCAGTTCAATCTGCCCACCACAGCATTCAAATTCTGCTGCTTTTTCTCTCTCATTTGTGACCCTGTCTTAGCATTTGTGCCTACAGATAGCGCTAAGAGGATGATTGGGGTGAAATGCCTTTTAAGGTTTTCCAAAGTGCTAAAATGATTTTTTTATTAGTTCTCTCTTTTTTTTTTACAGTGCATTATACATATGCGTATTAAGCCTCAGGTGCTCTTTTAAAAGGTTTCATTTAAATAAAAGAACATTTCTCATATCCACTCCCACTTGCGGAAGATTTAACTCTTTTAAACAGTGCGTTTGCACGCGCCCACGCGTTTTCTATATTGATGAATCCTCACACACGCCCGGCCGAAACCGTGCAGCCTCTTTCTGCAGACAAATGGGATTTAGTGCTGCCGCTGCAACACTCAGCCTACTGTCTCCAAAACACTGAACCCGGGAACGCGCAATTAGAAATTAACAACTGTTCTCCTGGAGGATTTTGCGTTAGGCGAACGTTACGTGTCGAGCGTTTATTTTAGACTACCCGAGTCTTCCTGTGTCGGCCTTGTGTGTCTGCGTGGGGGTGTTTGTGTTCTGCGCTGATTTCATGCGCTGCTTTTTTTTTTACGAATTCCTATTTCCTCTCATCTCGCCGCTTTTTCGAAAGAATGATGAAACCCTGTCCCTTAATCTTGAAAGGTGTGATCCTCTCAAGAATATGGCAGGCGCGCGCCATCGGAGAAAGCTAACCTCAGCTCAGCATTTATAGAACAGGGGGGAGACACTTTTTTGATATGGTGTTATAAACGAGCAGATTATTCCTTCGCTCTCACACTCCCGCGCTTCTTCTCACCTCTCCCACATGATTCCCGCTCTCCTCTCTCTCTTCCCCGCTCCTTGGCGGCAGACCGTCTGCTCGGAGCCCCGGCGGAACAGCTGGTGTGTCCATACTGTATCTGCTATTTCTGAATGGAGCGCCACCACAACCAGACTGTAGGCTGCGAGGCCCAGATTGGGACAAGGGATGGTGTAAATCTCCACTTTACACAGACATGCCTTTGTGTCTTAGATAGATAGATGGATGTATGGATGGATGGATGGATGGATGATAGATAGATAGATAGATGGATAGATAGATAGATAGATAGATAGATAGATAGATAGATAGATAGATAGATAGATAGATAGATAGATAGATAGATAGGTAGGTAGGTAGGTAGGTAGGTGTTCTGGCAATACACGTCAGAAGTCTTCATCTCAGTAAAGCTGATTTGTATGTCATCTTGTGAGAGAGGGAGGGACCGAGGGACCGACCAATAGAAAGAGACTATAAAGCCATCTGTTAAGAGGATATGGTCTTTAATTAGCTTCTTTATGAAGTGTGTGTGTGATGGTAATGTCCTTTCTGCATTGCCTTAATGTGATGAGTGGCTCACTGTTGTGTGAAGAATGTTGGAGGAGGAGGATTCTTCTCTTGGTGCAGTGTAGGGTTTGAGTGTATTCGGTCAGGCCAAGTCCCTACAGAACTGGCCCAGTTGAAGCACCTGGAGTCATTGGCTTAATCTGAGAATCTATAGGGTGCTTTTAGTTTCCGTTTTTTCTCTTTCTCACTCTCTGTTGATCTCTCTCTCTCTCTCTCTCTCTCTCTCTCTCTCTCTCTGTCCCCCTTCTCTTGGGTTTGGTAGTTGGGCCTACAATACTGCTATTCCGTCTATTTAAAAAGATTAGGAAGGAGACAAGATCGGAGATGGAGCGGGGCATCGTTGTAATCGCGGGATCTCGCGAAAGGCGACCTGAGCTCTTTGTGAGCTGCTTTGCTGATGGCCGTCGGTGTCAGGAGTGTTGTACGCCATCGATGGGGCTGGAGGTGCTTAACTAGCCCGCTGGCCTCATGCAGCCTGGTCCGTTTGCGTTTGCCGTTAGTCTGTGGCTTTCAGCAGAACTTTGTGTGGACCTGGGGGGGGGAGGACTGCGCACAACAGGCAATCAGACCACCAGACATAACCCGACAGTCCTTCAGCTGTGGTCCTACCTGTGATGTGAGAGGGAGGTTGCGTGGGAGGGGATGGCGAGGAGAAGGAGAATTAAAGACAGAAGGGAAGAAAGAAAGAAGACGCGGAAGGTGGAGGAGGTGGACCATGACAAGGTTTCTCAACTCCACGGCCGCCCCGGTGGTTGTTTTCACATTCAGAGTCCTCCGATCCGAACCCTTCCGTCTTTATTCAGCAGTCAAATGATCCTGGAGATTTGGTGCAAAAGATCCTCCTGGACTGTACCGCCAAAGATGCAAAAAAAAAAAACATGATGAGATGCTGATTGGATCACATTCAAATACCATCCGTTGGACCGGAGTTGAGAAACCCAGATCAAGACAAGAGAAAGAGAGAAGCAGAGAAAGATATAGGCAAGAAAATCATGAAGGAATGAAGGAATCCATTGATTTTTTTTTTTTTAATCACAAAATCATAATCAAATCAATTCAATTTTTAAAAAAATCTAATAAGTGCATTTTTAAAAAAAAAAAAAATCAGCCAATCAAAATCTTGTGAATTAAACCCACATCTTTGTTCTGCCATTTGTTGATCCATTTTTGCCAGGACTGTCCTCGCCTGGTTCTCTTAAGAAGCCGGGAAAGTTCGATTTCAGCGCCCTGTCGGCCCAGACGAGATCGCCCCGCATGGCGTTCACCCACCACCCGCTGCCAGTGCTGGCGGGCGTGAGACCAGGTGAGACCCGACGCGGAGGGGACAGGTGTGGGGGGGGTGGGGAGGGGGGGCGGGCGAAGAGGGGACAAAAAAAGAAAAAAAAAGAAAACGAAACGCAGGGCTCCTGGGTGTGTCCGAAATAATCGGATTAAAAAACCCACTACCCCCCAACCTCACCCACCCCCCTCACACCTTTTGGATTCCAAACTAAGAGGGGATAAAAAGGCTGGAGCTAAAACCACACCAGATCCCACCCAGTGTTTTCACCCCCCCCCCCCCCATCCTTTGTTTGCTCGAAATTAGTCGGCCTAGTTTGAGCGTTAGTTCCCCTGCGTCGTGAGATCCTCCTCCTCTTCCTCCTCCTCCTCCTTCTCCAGTCCTCCCAGTTACTCCTAGCTCTCCCACTGGCGCTGCTGTAGTGTGAACGGGAAACAGGGCGTGGCCATAACCCAGCAGAACAGCTCACAGCTGCTCTGCTCTCACCGCTCACCCAGAGGCTCTCCTGCCCAGCTAACTAGGGCTAGGCTGCTAGCAGGACACAGCCGGATCGGGTCAAGTGTATATCGTTGGGTTGGCAGCCGTAGAATCCCACTTGTGATCGGCCGGGCGAAAAGCGTACGATCGTTAGACGCTCAGACAGCGCCCGATAAGCCCTGTCTCCTGCGTTTAGCTAATGAATAATATGCGGAGTGCATGGGGGGTGTTCAGACAGATTTTTTGCCCGTGGTGCTGTGTGCGTTTGGCTGAGGTCCTGTTCAGCACTGTAAACAGCACTGGTGTTCAGGGTGCAGTCAGAGTGGCATACAGCCTCAGCAGATCCTCTTCACAGTGTTCACTATCTCTCTCTCTCTCTCTCTCTTTCTCTCTCTCTCTCTCTCTCTCTCATTTACTTTCTCCCCCTTGCTTTTGTCATTCACCACCCATTGTCTGTCTTCTATCACTGAGCACATTCTTGCGTTGGAGCCATTTGACAGTCACGCGTGCAGGATTAAATATTTCGGGCCCTCTTGCCTGCGACTGGAAGAGCAGGGGTGTAGGGATGCGGTGTGTGTGTGTGCGCGTGTGTGTGTGTGTGTGTGTGTGTGTGTGTGTGTGTGTCACCGTGGTGCCTGCGAAAACATTAAACACGTTTGAAAAGTTCCTCTTGATGCATTAAATGTCATTTAGAGCTACATATCCCCATTGTGGGTTATGTGGCACGAATACAGAGATAGAGCCTTGTTGCCTGAAAAACTGGTCTGCACAGCCTGCATACTGTTCCTTTAAGACCAACTGTCACTGATGTGGTAGACCATAGCAGGCAATCACGTAGCAGGCAATGCTGTCCTGGCAGTTTTATTATGTTACGATGTCTGCAGAGTTAGACGGTCCATCACTTTTTCCAAACTAGCAATCATTCTTTTTGAATGAACCCCCCCCCCAATCTTGGACTGAGAGCCAAAATGGAGTCACCCTCCTTAGGACTCTCGTACTCAAGCTCCCACAGAACCCTGGGCTTCTCGGGAAATATGCGTCCCATCTGTCATAAACCAATCAAGTGAACGTGCCTGGCTTTCCAGCTCCTGCTTTGTGAATTGCAACATTTTTTGTTTTTTGGCTGAAGTGACTCCTTTAGACCAACTGGAAGGCATCATTCACAGAGACTGTGCTGCAGTGTGATGCGTTCACCCTCTACAGCACACAAAGGTTCTGTATATAGAGATCAGCTTGATCTCCTGGCCTACATTATCAGTGATACTGGCTCATTTGATTCATTTGGTGCATATGTTGGCTTAGATTTCATGCTAGTGTCATCCGTGGGCACTGAAGTTCTGGTCAGCAGCTAAAACGTAATGTACATTTTGCCTTGGGATTGTAGAGTAGATTTGAAGTTGGTCCTTACCAAGTTACTGTTCTATTGTAACGATGAGTCCTTCTTGTACTCGAGCTTGGATGTAGTTATTTATTGTGTGCTTGTACGTGGTGTACTTTGGGGTGGGTGGATTTGAGGGTTTTATGATAAAAATAAACGCCTTCAGCTTATTTCAACTCATGATTTTCAACTCATGAGTGTGTATCATATTCCCAAAGGCATGTTATTATTCATTTAACAAGATGACATGCCTTATGCCGGCAGACATGGTTTTGGGCTGGAATAGATTAGTCCCATGCCAAACTGCCCCCAGAGCAGGTCTCTGAATTTTATGACCTGCAGTAAATAGTGTAAAAAATGGTTTATAGTTTCATGCGTCTGTGTGTGTGTGCGTGCGTTTTAGAGAGAGAGAGAGAGAGAGAGAGAGAGAGAGAGGATGAGAGAGTGTGTTTGTTTGTGGATGTGTGTATTCGGTCTCTGTGTATGTGTGCGCAGAGAGTATTAGTGAGCGTGTTTGTTTGTGTCTGTGTGTGTATGAGAGAGGGTTTGTGTGTGCAAAAGGGGGAGGGCACTGCCTGGCACCCCTGTGAGTTTGGCCCCGGCCCAGTTCCTAATGAGATTAAGGAGGGAGGGAGGGAGGGAGAGAGAGAGAGAGACAGAGAGAGGGAGAGAGAGAGAGAGGGAGAAAGAAAGAGAGAGATAGAAAGAGTGAGGGAGGCTGAAAGACAAGGAAGGTGGGAATAAGGGAAGGAGAGGGAGAAGGAGAGAACATGTTTGGGAGACGAGTGCTGGGTCTGAAACGCTGCCTGTCTGGGAAGGAGCGGAGCGGAGCAGAGAGAAAGCCACCGGCACACAGACCGAGCTGCAGAATCCGTTACGCGCCACAAGCATGCAGAAAGGAAGTATGATCCGATGTGCCAGTCAATCCCAGAATTATATGGGCATGCTTCACACTTGTGGTAGACGGGTCTGGTTTAGACCCCTGCTCTCTCTGCAGCACACAACGGAATATGATGCCACAGAAGAAACACTCTCAGGCACACACACCTGTGCACGGGCAGACACGCGCGCGTACACGTACGCGCCCTAGCGCGCGCACGCGCACGTGCGTACACGTAGAGACACACACGCGCAGATTTTACTCCTCACAGAAAGCCCTCACAGCTCAGCTTGTTCGTTTGAGTGCCAGATTGCTGGGGCGCCAGAGAATGGCGCCAGCCGTGCAGCACACGGACAAAGATTCTGCACTTCCAATTTCAGCTAGCTGTCACTGACGTCTCTGTGTCCTTTTTTTTTTCTTTCTTTTCTTTATTGTGGTGTTTATTTTCCTTTGCTGTGATGCAATGCTCTGATGTTCTGGAGGAGACACCATAGCCATGAACGCACAAAGATTGATTGTCGCCCGGCACACAATGCAATGCTCAGTACTTCACGCCGGTGTTATTACGCTTATCTTGTGTGTGTGTGCATGCGCACGCAGGAGTGTGTGCACATGCATGCGTGTGTGTGTGTGTGTGTGTGTGAGAGAGAGAGAGGAGAGAGAAGAGAGAAGAGAGAGAGAGAGAGAGAGAGAGAGAGAGAGGAGAGAGAGAGAGAGAGAGAGAGAGAGAGAGAGAGAGAGAGAGAGAGGGAGAGGGAGATATGCGTGTTCATGCAGAGGTTGCCTGATAGAGACACATACAGACGGGTGATTTATGTGCACAAATCAGAGCAGATGTTGCTAACAGCCCTTGATAACTCTCCTCATTTGTATACAGCGAGCGCCCTGTGCTTTATACGCCCTTGAGAAATGTGACTTCCATTTTCATCCTAAATTGGAAAATGTTTGCAAAAAAAAAAGTTGCCAGTCATCCGCCGTTCATCCCGTAGGTCACGGGCCCTGTTTTGTGGGGCGCGGCGATGTGAGCGTCTGTCGCGTTGTCTCGTGTCATGCATCCTCGTGGCTGCGGAGGTCGTGGTGACATCACAGGGTTCTGCATCATTGGCTGCGGCGGTGCTGGCGGCGTGCTTTCAGGCGCTAACTGTGTGCGTCTCTCCCAGGGAGCCCCCGTGCCTCGGCCTCCGCCCTGCCCTTCCCCTCCCCGTCCATCATCCAGCAGTCCAGCCCCTACTTCACCCACCCCACCATCCGCTACCACCACCACCCCGGACAGGACCCCCTGAAGGAGTTTGTGCAGTTCGTCTGCTCTGACGGCTCGGGACAGCCCAGCGCACAGGTAAGGGCAAGGGGAGGGGTTTTCACACAAAACATGCATGCACACACATACACACACGCACACACGCACACACAATAACACACCCACACATGCCAAAACACACACACCATAACACACACACACGCCAAAACACACACGCTCACACACACACACACACACACAACATAACACACACACGCACTGTAACACACGCACACGCACACACACCATAACACACACACATGCCAAAACACACACACCATAACACACACACACACCGTAACACACGCACGCACACACACACACACCATAACACACACACATAGACACCATAACACACACACGCCAAATCACACACACGCTCACACACACACACACACACACACACACCTAAACACGCACACACATACAAACACACACACACCATAACACGCACATGCAGCGTAACACACACACACACACACACAATAACACACATGCACACAGACACACACAAACATACACACACACCAAAACACACACACACACACACACCCACACACACGCACAGGCTTACAAAACCACTCACATGCCCATGCGGAACACACAAATGTGCACAACCAAAAATACTTTCATATTTCCGCTGATATATATACTCTTAGTATAACTACAGCTTTCAATACATGATTTGCACTTAGTATTAAAGCAGCCTTTGGCTGTACCAGGAGTGCAGCTGGTGAAGGAGAAAGGCAGTGGATAAAAGTTAGGACCTGTTTAGATATATAGAGTATCAGTGACCCAGTGCCCCAATGGGTATTTCTGCCAGGTTTGGGAAGCTTGGTTGTAGATTAATGTTAGCCAGTTTCTGCAGACCGTAGCTTATTTACCCACTGGGCCAAAAAAGCACGGACTTCATTTTGCAGCCAAGGCTTCAGTTGGCTCCACCGGCCTTCCGTGGGACCCGGTACTGTGGTTGGACTCTTAGAATCCGAATGTTATTCAAGGGAGCAAGTCTTTCAGCACTTGGGAAAGAGTGCAAGAGAAAGTGGGTGGGAGAACCACTGAGGTGTTGGGTACATGACATGTGATGCTCTCATAGATAGAAGTGCAGTACACTGGCAAAGACACATCTTCACAGAGATACTACATTTTGTGCTTCGGTTGTATTTGTTCTCTTCCAAGGTTTCTGTGTTCACAATGCTGATAGTAATTCCAAAACAGTGTCCCGACACCTAACCTGTTAGAACGCGGAACTGAGACCAGTCCTGTCATGCCCTCCCCGCTCCCACATCCCCTCCCCCTTGTCTCTCTGTGTACTCAAATAAGACCTCATTCTTAAAATTGAAAATCCTCAAAGCTTGCACACGTCAGCCTTCGCCAGAGAGAGATATGGATGAAAGCCCTTGAAAAAGCGTGTGACTTTCACAGATCGATGGAGAGTTTTCATTTGATTGGATTCTTCTTCCTGCTATTGAGGCTGTCCTCCCAGATCAGGACTTTGGCCTGTTTTTTTTTTTGTTGTTGTTTGCTGGTTTAGTTAGCGTTTTGGCCGCCTTCCTCTCACTTCTTACGTAATCATTAGCGCCAACTCGCACAATCAGTGACACAGTTCGACTTTATGTTCACTGTCCATGGTTTTTGCAGTTGTGTTTCATTTCAGTCACATGCTTTGTTCCCGCCCCCCCCCAAACCTTTTTTGTACACCAACAGTGCGCTCACCCTCGCACCCTTGTCCCTGCGAAACACACTAACCACTTTCACCATCTCTGCCCCCTTACTCCTCGTTTACTCCCCGTTTACTCCCCGTTTATCCCCCCATTTACTCAGCTCGCCGGTGTTTTTCTTTTTCTTTTTCTTCACACATCTCTGTTTGAAGTGCGCCATTGTTTCCGTGCAGTTTTTTCAGTTGAGTTCTATTTTTTTTTTTTTGCTTTTTTTCGAGAATCGGATCCGCGTGGCTTTTTTTATTCGTTTCTTTTTTTCTTTCCGCGCGCGCTCGCAGACCGGCCCTGCCTGCCCTCCTCTTGCCGCGCGCGAGTTGTCACTGTCGCCCTGACCCTGTTTGTGTTGTCCGCAGCCAAACGGGAGCGGCCAGAGCAAAATGCCGGGCTCCTTCTTGCTGCCTCCACCTCCCCCAGTGGCCCGCCCAGTGCCCCTCCCCATGCCCGACTCTAAACCATGCAGCACACCCCCTGACGGTGGACTCACCTCGCCCGCATCTCCGTGTAAGTGACGCCACAGACCAAAAAAAAAAAAAAAAACCAGCAAAAAAAAACTAAAATAAAGAGCAAAAAAGAAAGAAAAGAAACTGAACCAAACTGGAAAACCCCATTAGTGATCCAGCCATTCAATCCTCCCCTCCAACCCCACCCCACCCCACTCCACCTACCGTGA
This sequence comes from Anguilla pacifica, assembly GCA_039654925.1. Taxonomy (NCBI): domain Eukaryota; kingdom Metazoa; phylum Chordata; class Actinopteri; order Anguilliformes; family Anguillidae; genus Anguilla; species Anguilla pacifica. The sequence continues at coordinate 70,717,322 of CM077285.1, read as the reverse complement.
CCCAGACCAAACCCTCACTCCCAGAAACCCCAGCACTCTCTCGGGGTTACTAGTTATACAGGGACAGGTTTTATGCCCCCCCCCACCCCCCACCCCCTCCCCATATCCCAGAGCACCTTGCTGAGGTTCCATTCCCATAGACAGCCATTCCGTAAGGACTTCCGTGCCCATGACAGCATTTCGGAAGCGAGCTCGCTCCCCTCCCCATCCCCATCTCTGGGCTCACGAGGGGGGCATAGTTTCATTCTGATTTTTTTTTTTTCGTTTGTTCCCTATCATGGAAAAAAACAAACTGATTAATGACACAGAAAAGCAGCGTACTGCTGCCGCTCTCTTTGAAATTGAAGCATAGCAGGCAAATGAGTCCAAAGTGGGAATGCGTCTGTGTCAGAGGCAGCACAGTCCCATCCCCCCAACCCCCCCTTTTTATTTTCTTTAGCTGTTTTTGTTATTCTTAATTTGTGGTTTTGAAAGGAACAAATTTAGGGCAGTTGGCGTGGACTCCAAAACCTCATGCCCCACTTACCCACAATCCCCCTGCCACTTCCACACAAATCTGACAAAAAAAAAAAAAAAAACAAACAAAAAAAAAAAAAAACAGGAAAAATATTCATCAGAAACGCGATCACATCTCTAAACATGTTGATTAATTGAATTTAGGGCAGGCATTTGATGAGCTGAGATCAGCTGCGATCAGCATAGCCAGACGCCGGGGTGTGCTTGCCTGCGCGTTCAGTAAATGGGCGTTTCCGCTGTTGGGGTGAGTCGGGCGATGGGAAAGGCACCCGTTTCTCTCACCCACCATGAGAGGGGCACTGGATGGAGCACTTGTGTCCTTTTCTGTCTTTTGTCGCTATTCTTTAAATCTTTTTTATTTTTTTTGATATTCTGTTCTTTGTCGTTATCTGTTGCTTGCTTTTTATTTTACCCCCTTCTCACCAAACAAATGGTTTTTTTTCATCTTTAAATTATTTTATTAATATTATTATAGTCAGTGGAATGTGTTTCCATTTTCTTTTACTGCCACTGCCCTTCCCTGCCACTGACCTGCATAGATATATTTGCTTTCACAAACACACACACACACACACACTGACACACACACAGGCACGCCCACACGAACAGACACACACATGCACACACACGCCCGCACACACACACACACGCACAAACAGACACACGGACACACACACACACACACACACGCAGACACACACGCCCAAACACATGCGCACTCACGCGCGCAAATATACACCCACGCGCTCTCACACCACACACCATTTCCCATTTCCCTCAACCCAACCCCCAACTCACCCCTCATTCAGTCTAGGTATGCACACAGACAGTCTCTCAAACGGACAGTCTCGCTAATCTGCTATCGGAGTCCAGCGAACACAACTGCCCTAAGTTTGCACTTCCTGCAGCGCCTGGCTCTCCCCGGGGCCGGCGGGACGGAGTGAGCATGCTCCTGCGCTCCCGCAGAGTGTCGTTTCGCAACACCCTCGTCCCGGTACACACTGTACTGTCCCACGGTGCAAAACCGCACGCAGCTAGCCCTGATAGAGCAGCAATGCTTTTGCATTCGAACCCTCTGGCAGGCAGGAGGGGGGCATGGACAGGTAGGACCTGTAAACCCCATAGCCCGCCCCCCCCTCCCTCCCCCAGTTCATTCTCAGTTTGGCCTGGGCTCTGGGGTGTGCACATAACCCTAGTTCTGCATTAGGCATGTAGTCCCTGCCCCCCCTGCTGGAGATAACAGTCATTGATCATTGATAACAGTCAGCTGATAAGGGTGATGTGAGGAGTGATAATAGCAATACAACTGTAGTCATTTCCAATAAGAAATGGCATATTCTGGTACTGATAGTGACGCAAATCCCAGTGGCAACAATGTAGCGTGTTTGCCTTGAGTTGCACTGGTAATGTGCCGGATAGTTTGACTGACAGCTTTGTGTCTGTGTGTTTGTGTGTATGTATGAATGTGTTTGTATGTCTGTGTGTGTGTATGTGTGTGTGTGCGTGTGTGCATGTGCGTGCGTGCGTGTGTGCGTGTGTGTGTTTCTGTGTGTGTGTGTGTGTGTGTCTGTGTGTGTGTGCATGCGTGTGTGTGTGTGTGTCTGTGTGTGTGTGTGTGCGTGCGTGCATGGGTGTGCATGCGCGTGTCTGTGTGTGTGTGTCTGTAGCATACTCCTCGCCAGGCTCCACAGCTCCCAACAGGTTTGTCAGCATCGGATCACGGGACAACAACTTTCTGAACATCCCCCAGCAGACGCAGGTAGGCCTCCTACCTGACCTCTCAAACATGGCCTCCCCCTGCTGCTAACACTGTGCCTGTGAAGCTTCTGTAGACCTCCTACCTGACCTCTCAAACATGGCCTCCCCCTGCTGCTAACACTGTGCCTGTGAAGCTTCTGTAGGCCTCCTACCTGACTTCTCAAACATGGCCTCCCCCTGCTTCTAACACTGTGCCTGTGAAGCTTCTGTAGGCCTCCTACCTGACCTCTCAAACATGGCCTCCCCCTGCTGCTGACACTGTGCCTGTGAAGCTTCTGTAGGCCTCCTACCTGACCTCTCAAACATGGCCTCCCCCTGCTGCTGACACTGTGCCTGTGAAGCTTCTGTAGGCCTCCTACCTGACCTCTCAAACATGGCCTCCCCCTGCTGCTGACACCGTGCCTGTGAAGCTTCTGTAGGCCTCCTACTTGACCTCTCAAACATGGCCTCCCCCTGCTGCTAACACTGTGCCAGTAAAGCTTCCGTGCAGCACCAGTCATTTCCCCCACCGCTTCCTCCCGTACTCTGCTCTCTCTGTTCTCTCTGTTCGCCTCAGTACTTTTCTCCACTTACTCTCCTCTTTCATTATTCACTCCTCTCTTCTCTCCGTCCTCTCTTTGTCTCCTCTCCTTCAGCTCTCTCTTCTCCTGTTATTCCGCCTCTGTTCCTCTCTTCCAATCAATCAATCAATCAAATTTTATTTATATAGCGTATTACACAGCAATTGTCACAATACACTTCACAGAAAACCCTGGCCTCAACCCCCACAGGAGCAAGCCTAAAGCAACAGTGGCTGAATCAGCCATTCTGTTCCATATTCTAGCAGAAGTGGCAGAATGATTTTGACTTTTAACTGTCTGAGAAACAGACAGGAAAGCTTTGTGTAGAGCAGGGGTGGGTAGGTAAGGGCATATCTGTTTTTGGATTTCCTGCCAAATATTTATTTAATATCAGTTTAATACCCAGTCATACCCAGTTTCAGTTGCACTTCTTGATAAGGTAGGATGAAGACCTAGATGTGTTTACCTGTGTGAAATCTTTTACTCTGGTCTAAATTATCATTTGGCAGGTACAGCTAATTAGCTAATTAAGCAAGGGTAATTGGTGGAACTGAAAATCTGCATACACAGCAGCCCTCCAGGAATGGAGTTGCCCACCTCTGGTGTACAGTGAACTTAACATTCTGGCACAGTTAGACACCCCAGATTCGGGGCACTGTTAGGGCTTGGGTGGATAAGGATGGGATTTTGGGGGCGACATAGCTCAGGAGGTAAGACCGATTGTCTGGCAGTCGGAGGGTTGCCGGTTCAAACCCCGCCCTGGGCATGTCGAAGTGTCCTTGAGCAAGACACCTAACCCCTAACCCCTAACTGCTCTGGCGAATGTGAGGCATCAATTGTAAAGCGCTTTGGATAAAAGCGCTATATAAATGCAGTCCATTTACCATTTACCATTTACCATTTTAAATCCTGTGGCAATATTTAAAAATTTTCATTGTAATTTGCAGAAGCAAAAAAAGAATACAAATAATGCCATATTCCGAAAGGAGATACAGTCTCAAATACGCACCTGGAACATAATCTTTGCACCATTGTTGGAGAGCACCTGCTGGGGGTGTGACATAGCCCGTATGACAGGTCCCACATGGTAAATGGACTGCATTTATATAGCGCTTTTATCTAAAGCGCTTTACAATTGATGCCTCTCATTCGCCAGAGCAGTCGGAGGTTAGGGGTTAGGTGTCTTGCTCAAGGACACTTCGACATGCCCAGGGCGGGGTTTGAACCGGCAACCCTCCGACTGCCAGACAATCGGTCTTACCTCCTGAGCTATATCGCCCCACATCCAGTGGGCACTACCTCCCAACGGGCAGTGTAAATCTAGCTGAATGCGTTCAAAGCAGGATGGTTAGCTTTAGAGGATAGATGGTCCAGGGACTAAGGCTGTGTGGGGAGGGCTGCAGAGGGTGACCCCTACTGTTTGATGCCCTTGATTTAGTGCGTTGGGGGAAGTGATTAAGCTAGATTAAATTAATACTTTATGGTCTGTTTTACTGTGTGGAAAGCGTTGGGTTAACTGTGCTGTACAAGACGTTATTGTTTTTGAGCTTGAGTTCTCTTGCAGCTACATGCTGTTTGATGTTTTTCTTTGGTGTGGCATGGGCAAGCCAAACCGGAGGTTTGCGTGACCTGTAAATCATACTTCTGAATGGTGCGGTCACACGTTGACAGTTGACAGAGTTTTTGAATTGTCTCTGCATGCATTTTGCCAGAATTTGCATATTATGTCTGCAGTTTTCATGTTTGGTATGTAGTCCAAATGAGTCACAAAGTAACGATAGTAATTATTTAAAATTTGCATCCAGTAGTTTTACCTCAATTTGATCTGGTTTAACCACATTACCAATGCAATTTTGGCGCTGCTGTGAAAAAGTAAGCAATTAATTTAATATTGCACAAATCTTTTTTTTAAAAATGAGATTCCAGAAGTGAAGTATTCTTCTTCTATCTTTCTCTCTTCACTTCTCTCCCTCTCAGCCTCTCTCTTTACTCATGGCCCCCATCGCTCTCTGTTTCTTTCTGTGTCTATATCTTTCTGTCTCCCTCTGTGCGTGTGTGTCTGTCTGTGTCTATATGCATGCACGTGTGTGTGTGTGTATGTCTGAGCCTGTATGTGTGTGTATGTGTGCGTGTGTGTGTGTGTGTATGTCTGTCTATCTGTGTCTGTATGTGTGAATGTATATGTGTGTGTCTGAGTCTGTGTATGTGTGTGTGTGTGTGTGTGCATTTGGCACCCCTCCTCTACTAGGCTGTGCACTTGTGTGTGTGTGTGTGTGTGTGTGCGTCTGTGTGTGTGTGTGTGTGTGTGCATTTGGCACCCCTCCTCTCCTAGGCTGTGCACTTGTGGAGTTGATTTGGGGGCGCTGTACCCCAGCTCTGCGTTGTCTTCTCCCTCCTCCGTTACTGACGGCACTTTTCTCATTACGATCAACCACACTGCCTGGAGCCAGCTCAGCCCACCACACATGGAACCAATCTGAATTCCTTTTCTCTCTCGCTCTCTCTCTCCTTCTCCCTCTCCCTCTCTCTCTCTCCCCTTCTCCCTCTCCCTCTCTCTCTCTCTCTCTCTCTCTCTCCCCCTCCCTCCCTCCCTCCCTCCCTCGCTTTCACTACAGCCGGGCCACAGATGTATCCGACACTCAGGGGGTGACACACAGCCATGCCAACTCGCATGCACCCCCCCCCCCCCACCCCCCCACCCCCCTTCTAACAAATCTGTCATCTTGCAAACCCCAAACGTGGCCACAGAGCTACTCTGATACACAATGTAAACTGCAGCCCACCCTCTTAAAATATTTCCCCGCTGAAAATCCCTGGAGATAACAACACCATTCCGCTTATACACCGCCCCCAAGAAAACACCCTTACACCATGCTCGTTAACGTGCCATGCTTTACGCCCAACATGCTTTAATGTTGCTTGAAAAGCACACAAAAAAACTCTCTATCTAGCAAATGTAACAAGTGTTGACAGCGATGACCTCTTCAGCTTCATGTTCCGTCGAGGTACTTATTAATTAAAGCCTGTGGAAAGGTACTGGGTCTTTAAGTGATCCACACTCCTCACCACACAGACTAGCTGTGAGAGCCAGCCAGGGTTTTGCTACTGGAACAGGCAGTCTGCCGAGAGCGAGCGATGAACGCTGTGCAGAGGGGCCCTCTGGTGTCCGGACACTGGTACTGCAGCAGTGAGGGAAAGACAATTAGGGAAGGAGGGAGAGTGAAAGAGTAGTTTAAGCTGTGCGCTCCTCGGAGAAGTCACGTCCCAACTGTCTGGTTGCCCACAGCAACCAGACATGATGTCATAGCCAGTTGAACTTGAACTTGGAGTGGGGGGGTGTAAGAAGAGAGGGTGGTCACTACTGCCAAGGATTACTCTCTCTGGGAGAGAGAGAGAGAGAGAGAGAGACAGACAGAGCAAGAGAGAGAGAGCAAGAGAGGGAGAGAGGAAGTTTGGAAGAGAAGGAGGAGTTAACAGTCCAGTGACTGCTGGAATAGAGAAGGAGAAAGGGAGGGAGGGAGAGACAAACCTTTTTTGTGACCTACAAGAGTCGAACTAAACAAAGACTATTTCTCCAGAGTTGCAGGGTTTCCAGGACTTGACTTCTAGAATGTTCATTTGTGCCAGTTTAGAGAGGATTGTAGCGGAGTTCTCTTTGCTTTTCTTTCTGAGTTTGTCCCGAACTGGACACAACTCGACAGAACGGCACACACTGTCTTTTCGCTCAGTGAAACAAAACTTAAAGAACTGAGTTTGAAAATCCTAAAATTCTTATGACCTTAAGTTTAGTTGTTGTCTTTGCGTTTTTAGCTTGTTAGCTTTGATGATTGCATCATTTCAAGTTTGCAAACTTTTTTAAATGACAAAGATACTGGTTTTAATAGATAAAAAGAAGAGCGATTGACATCAAGTCTTGCGAGAAAGTTGATTGACATGTTCAAATTTTTGCCAAGGACAAAATGGGCCAAGTCTGTTGTACGCACTGCATACCAGCCCTGATACAGGAACGCCCTCTCCTGGAAAAATGAGAAACTGTTTGAACAAATTGAATTTTAGCATGTATTAATGATAATACATATGACCAGTTAGCAGAGAATTAATTTAGAATATTTTATTTGTATTTTTTATTCAAACCAATGAATACTTACTTGGGTAACTCAGTACCTTGTTGTAGGGTAAAGTACATATTACACTACACACAGTTAATATCAGTCCATTTTTTCATTGAGATTATTTTTTACTACTTCGGGAAAACTTTATTTCCCAAATACAATGTGTTATCATATCTGGACTATTCTACATTTTATTTCCGATGTACTAAAATCTCAATTGTAATGGATTGATTAAATTGTTTTATTTTCTTCTTCTTTTTTGTTCTACAGTCTTGGTTCCTCTGACAAGACCTGCGTGAAGCAAACAAAAATTCTGTATTGAAAATCTAAAGATAAATTAAATAAACCGCTCTCCAGCCCTTCTAACACCGATGAAAAACAGAAAATACCTGCATGATTTTAACAGGAAAATAATCTCAGCTCCATGAACAAAGCAAAAAAATAAATAAATAAATACCCAGAGGAAAAAACATTGTTAAAAGAAAATTTTAATTCAGAAGAGGAAGAGGAAGATGAGGAGTCATCTTGGAGAGCAGCAAAAGCAACCGGAAAATCACCCAGTTCTTTTCCTTTTAATATTGAGGCACAAAGGCTGAAGAATCACGAAAACCTGCATGTGCAACAGATTTTAAAAATATGGTTAAAAAAAAAAAAAAACTATGAATCTAGATTTTAAAAGAACCTTGAATTGAGAGAATCAAATAAGTTTTCGCACAGTCAGTTTTTGGGCGTGGCCGTTCTGGCTGTTGGGCATCGACCCTCCACATAATCCGCCGTCCAACTGCAAGTCCTGACGCGATTGGTTGGAGAGAATGAACAGTACATTATGTTTCGCTGCAGTCAGGAAGTTACTTACAAACCCCATTTTTAATCAGCCAATCACAGTGACACAATTCAGTGTTCAGACACCTGCGCTAATTGACAGATCTCTGCTTATCCGTCAAACAATAATTGGCTGAATTCACAACAAGTGACTACAGAAGCATCGCCAACAAAACAAGAATTTGCTGCATCCACATCCACAACCCGCCACGACAAATCATGTTAACACTAATCGTGTGCAATTACATCCCGACTCAAATGCACTATTGGAACAAATGAGGGATAGAAGCAATTTTGCACATCAGTGGGGGAAAAAGCAATGATGTTAAAAGAGCAAAACTAATTAAACAAAGCTTTTCTGCAGCGATGTGCCTCCGTAGCAACATTCACTCCAACCAATCAGCCGAGCCGTGGCCAGACAGGCCCCCCCCCCCCCCCCCCCCGGGTGAGCACAGCAGGCACACAGTCACAGAAACAGCAGGTGAGGCACTGCTCAGATACCCAAGACTCAGGGCTGCCCTGCCAAGACCACCGCACGCACCACACGCACCACACACCACTCCCCGGCCCTCTGCCGCACCGTGGAGTACACACCTCTGAAAGAACATCTAAATACACACACACACGTGCACACACACCCACACACGCACGTACACGCACGCACGCACACGCACGCACACGCACATACACGCACGCGCACACGCACGTCAGAACACTAACCTAAGCCTTGCGCTGCACTCAGGCCTCCTCTCCCTCCACCAGAGCTGGTCTTTTAGGAGTCAGCGGCACTGGAAGGCAGTGCGTGCGGTGAGAGCAGTCCAGCGTTCGCTGTTCCTCGTGTAGCGTTGCGCTGTTGAGCAGGGCTGTGGCGCAGCTACGGTCAACAGCACATTTTGTCTCCCAACCTTACACAGCGAGTAGGACGTGCGTGAGCGAGCCAGCAGCTGTAACTGAGCGTGGCTCTCTCCTGCTGTCCGAAAGCCAAACTGGAACATGGGGTAACAAACAGCAAGGTATCAGCCGCTACATAATACAGGTTCTCTTTTCATTTGTCCTGATTGGGTTTTCTGTTCATTCTTTTTTTTCTGATCTCAATGCTGGATTAAGGTTTTAGTTTATTGTTTTGCTTGTTTTATTGGGTTTCATTCATGTAGTTTTTTTTTCTTCTCTTCACTGTGGTTTTATTTCTTCTTCTTTTTTTGTTTTAATTTGCAGGACAATACCGTACTCTAAACTCATTTTAGAAATCCATGTTTCCGTTTTTTTTTTTTGCAGTAGATCCGCTCAGACTCCTCCCAGATGCTCTTAGGAGGGCCTCTCGCAACTCTCGGATTGGTTTGGTGGGCCAGGGGACATGGGGATGACTGCTCTGGCAGCCAATCGCACCTGTGAGACAGGTGGGGCCTGTGGCAGCATGACTGGGGGTCTTGGATGGCAGCTGTCCGGGGCTGCGTGCTATAGAACACAAAGGGAGGAAGGGGCAGGATGTCCAAATCTCCGCTCTGACAAAGCCCCCCCTCTGCCCCTCCTCCCCAGTAACGTTTACACTTAATGTTTACATTCCCAGAAGCCCACGTTCCAAGAACTGGATGAAACTGTGGAACAAAAGCCTGTTTTTGATTTTTATTTTAATTTTTTTCTCCCCTATTTCATCGGGACAAAGAGGGAGATCTCTGAGTTGAATCATAGTTTATTTTTTTGGGGGTGGGTGGGGGGGTGTGTGACGCTGCCCCAGGCCACACAGCGATTGGCTTCCATTGCGGTGCGTTCCCCGCGGCCCCCGACCCAAGCCCCCCCCCCCCCCCCCCCCCATCGCCATGCTTTCAGAGAGGTGACACCAAACTGCCCTCTCTTCCTCTTCCCCATCACCACAACTCACCCACGAAGCAGACAGCAATCTCTCACAAACACATCCACCTCCAGCTGAGCCCAGCATTGATACGCCTTCCTAACAGCACGCAAACCACACACAGGTCACGACATCATCCAGCGTAGTTTAACTCAGACACAAAAGACACACCCCGGTCACAGCAGGAAAAGCACACACACGCACGCACGCACGCACACGCGCGTGCACACACATCAAACCCCTGAATCACAATAAAGGGAAGCCTTGACATGTTTATTTTTTTTCGGTTCTCCAAACTGCCTTTTTTCATTGATTTGAGATTTGTTGTTAGTGTGAGAGAAATTTTGAATGCTTATCTCATGAAAGGCAAAATAATCAAACCACTGACCTCACAAAATAACTGGACTGCCAAGCTGTGGGTTTCATTGCAGGGAAACAATGTTGCCAGTGAGCAGCTTTCTCCTCAGCATCATAGAAAATTAGTTCCACTGCATAAGGATTATATTAACAATGGTGATTTCTTTTTTAATCTATGGAAGTGCCTCTGTATTCCCTTTATGCAATTTGTTAACATGAATTCAGGTTCTTTTTCACACATAAGCTATAGAGAATGGTAAAATGTTATGTCTCAGAATCACTGGTTAAACCGGTGACCAATCACTAAAGGAGATTGCAAACATCTTTATATATACATATATATAATATACATATATATTTATGAACATATACTCTTTTCTTTTGCTATATAAGCTCTATGGCAGTCTAGTTATTTTTTGAAGCCTGGCTTTGTCAGTCAGTGACAGCATCTCTCAATATCTGTTCAAATGTACCAGTACTGACCCACTGATACACATATACACAACCTCCAGAAAAAGCAAGAAAATTCCATGGCAAGTTAAAAAAAAAACATTTCTTTAAAAAATTGAGGGTAGAATTGAAGAAAAAGAATAAAACAGCCTACTTTGTTTTGTTTTTTCTTTTTTTTTTTTTGGATGGAAAGTATTATTATTGAAAAATAATGTATGTCGATTGAGCCATGTGCAATGCATTGGGTAGATAATTGTGTTTGTCTGTTAGAGATTTTTAAGAAAGTTAAAAGAAAAGAGAGAAAAAAAATATTTTTGTTTCAAGTCCACAAGCTCTGGGACTCTAAATACGAGAGCGGAGAAAAAAAAGAATCCCAGTCTTTGTAAGTTTGGGGGAAAATTTTTTTGAATTTTTGTTTTGTTTTGTTTTACTTTTTAATGTTTTATTTGTAATAATTTGTTTTTAAAATGTGGGAGGGCTGAAGGAACAATTTTACAAAACATCAAGAAATTATATATTGCTAGACGAAACTGGTGCTTTTTATGACATAAAGTACATTCAAACTCTATTATACATAAATAATAAACAAAAATAAGCGTTATCATAAAGCACATTTTAGGAAAAGAGCATTATTCTTCTTCTATTCCTCTTTTTGTATTTACTAAGGGGGGAGGGGTTCATTTACTTCTAGGTTGTGACAAAAGGCATTTTTCCTCAACCTTTACCCAACTTAGAGCGAGGTCAGGAGAGCTTGCAGATTTAGCGCTATAATCCCCCAGAGCCACGCGATAGAACAGAGGAGGCTGTTTCAATAGCACGCTAAACGTATCCTCCAGTGGCATGAGTGAACAGTCCCAGAGTTCAGTGGGTCAAGTGTCTCTGTGACGAAAGCCAGGTCAGCATAACCCATGTGTCATGCTGCAGTGTTTGACGATCTGAGCTGTACCCAGCCTATCAGTCATCGTGACCAGAATTGCCCTCCACATATCACCTATCATATGTTCACAAGAACACTGCCAGTCCATCACCTTTTTTTTTTTCTTTTTTTTTGACATTTGAAGTGGTACCCACAATGAAAATCACCCACATTCATGCTGAGACACAGACAAGAGCTTCCCTGATTAGGAAGATGCATCAGAAAATTTAATCCTGTTCTAAATGTGCCAGCAAAGCAGAGAAAACTGATCTAAAGTCCACATGCTTGGAGAGATGGGAGATGTGAAACGTGAACTGATTTTTGGTAGATTTTGTAGACTCCCATCTCAGTGCAAGCATTGGCAACAAGCAAAAAAAAAAAAGAGAGAGATATTGAATTTCACATTTGGGAATTAAAAGCCCAAAAAAATGATAATCATGTATTTTTTAAAAAATGGAACCTTCCCTTCTCTCTCAGCCTTTGAGTGTAAATGAAAACTGAAAATAAAGTTGTGTTTTGTGATGTAGTGTAGATTCTGAGCATTTAAAGGTTGTCCCTTAAAAGTGCCTTTTGTTCACAGACTCCATCTTGTAATCCAGAGCGCCCTTCTAAAAAAAAACCAGTCCCCTCCTTCTTACTGTCCTATATCCTCTTCTAGCTTTTCAAAGCCGTATATATAGTACTAAAGGAAATTGGTGTGATTTAGTTCTTTTTATTGTTAAATGAAAAAAAAAGCAAAAAAAATATATATCTGTCCTTCCTTTCTTGCTTTCTTTCTTTCCTTCCTTCTGGCTTTCCTCCTCTCTTGGACACTGGAGTAGTCTGTAGCTGTGTGTCTGTCTCTGTTTCTCCCCTTCTCTGAGTGGAGGGGGTTTTAAAAAAAATGGCAAAAACTTTGTCTGAGCAGAATGCAGTTAGCTCACATGTTATTCTTGTCTGTGCGCTTCACAATGTATACCATACCAATCTCTTCAGCTTCTCCATTGAACAGCTAAAGTACGTGAACAAGTTACACCAGTGGGCTCTTGGGGGTGGCATGGGGAGGGTGTGTGAGGGTGGGGGGGTTTCTGTGTTCTGGGTGGGGGGGGGGGGGGGGGGTTGAGGACATATTGTCTGCTTTCAGGGGACAAAATAACATAGTGATACTCCTCTGGTGGGGAGGGAGTGGCGGTGAAGGGGCTGCTGGGATAGGAGAGGACAGTTTGTCATTTCAGTTTTTTTTTTTTTTTGCTGGTATGTTTTTTTATCTCCAATTTGTTTTAAATTTGTTCAAATTGTTTTTGATCTTTGTTTTGCTTTAACAATTTCTTTTGTTGTTGTTGTAATATACTTTTCATTAGCAAGATGTCAAGATGAGAATGGGATGCTAAAAAAATGCATGGCACCTTTTTAGTGGTTGTAGGGAAACATCTCTTTTTAAAAAAAATTATCAAATAAATGAAACCACTCTAAGCACCTTATGACAGACTGTCCAAATGCATGGCTGGGTGAAAGCTCAAACCAGTACAGTCACGTACAAGGGCCTTTTTAATGCCAGCCCCCACATTACTATTTGAAACAAAAACCCTTCTGCAAGAATCAAACTGTCCTATCCGCTCTAACCACTTGCAGATTTGATCTGTTTAGTTAAATCTGGCACTCCAATCATTCTACTGGCAAAAGAACAGCTATAATGCTCCATCTAAACATTTCCTGAGCGGTTACACGGGGTGGGTTTACTCTGTTCTGATTTATTCTGTGAAGCCAGCAGCAGTATTAGCCACGAGAGGGGATTGGCTGCAGTGACCGAGCCTGGGCGGAGCATTGGCCTCTCCTGCTGTGTGGGGGGTTTGGAAATGGCCCATTTGACGGTGAGCAGCCCTGTCCTAGCTTTGTGCCAGATGTCCATTTTTAAAAAAAATTTTTTCCATTTGTTTCATATTTTTTATTTAGCATGTAGCACCGTTTAGCGACGCACAGACAGATCCTCAGCTGGCCCCGCCGCCCTCTCTGCCTACAGAGTTAGAGTCCATGTCTCAGAAAGCACGCCCCCAGGGCTCAAGGTGAAATGCATGTGTTAATTACAGTTTCTTTTCCATAATAATAAAAACAGTTTGAAAAGAGCAGCACTTTTAACTGATTAAATAAAAGGATGTTCTTGACTGTAATGCCCTGCTGTCTGGTGTCTTTATTTAGACCCTTTGATGTTGGGTGTGTATTTTATTTTGAGATCAAAGACTTGAGAAAGGAAATTTGTGTGTTGCTTCCTGAGATAAGCTAAGGGTCAGCTCTTCAGTAGAAACTGAATGCACTTCATACGTCAAGAAAATTATTTTTCTATTTGTATTACGCCTTGGTGGGGCATATGTCCCTTACGTATACTACAAGGACCATAGACTCTTTATGAACACGACCTCTGACCTCATGTAACACACAAATTTTCTAATGAAACTTCACACAGCCGCACAACAAAGCACCGGTTACTTGGATATTTTATTTCTGTTACTTTCCTTCGTATTATTATTCATCTTTTTTTGCTTCTGCTTCTGTTTCTTAATTTCCCTGCCCCAAGCAAAACCAGCACACTTCAGCTAATCACAGCATATGTACACCAATGTTAGCCAATAACTCGTCCAAAAATAAATAAATAAATTGGCCACCATTTTTTCTCCCCCGTCAGTTGATAGGCTACTGCTTTCTTGCTGTCAACATCTAACTTCAAAATAAGGGAACACTTTACAATAAGGTCACATGACTTGCCATTAACTAATGTCATTGTTAACATGAATTAATGATGTACAAATACATTGAGCACAAAGTTTTGTTAGTAGTAAACAAATACATTAATAAATTATTTCTGTGATAAACTTAAAATTAGTTAACCATTAACAAATACATTAACTGTTTTTGTAATCCCAATATTAACTGGCATTAACTAATGTAGTTGTTAAAATTGATGTACAAATACATTAACGAAGCTGTACAGATCCATTTTTTAGTACTAGTTAGCAACTACATTAGTTCATGCCAATTCATGTGACCTTATTGTAAGGTATTAAAAAATGGGGGGGAAGCTAGCTATCATTTCACATGTAAACCTGCACCATATTGTTTCATGGTTCAGTTGTGCTCTTGAACCTAAACAACATGAGTGCAGCCACCTGTAGAGATATCTCCAATCAGATGATGGAAAAGGCCTTGTACAATGAAACTGTCCGCAAACTTGGTCTCCAGCTAGCTTTTCTGGATTCTCACGTAGGGAGGTTATTAGCTTGTTATGCTATGTTTAGTGGCCACACAGCAGCTACCTAGCATACAGACATAGTGTTAGCTAGCTGTATTAAACAATTGATTAGCTAGCTTGCTAGTTTCCTTCCTGAGGATTGCTTATGTCCTGCTGAAGTCTAGCTGGTGGTTTTACGTCTGACAGAAGGAATAGCTCGCAATATATTACCTAACTTGTTTTTTGTGGTCTTGTCAGACATGGTATCTTCTAATGTCACTTTAATACAAAATAAGAGGTCAGTTTAATAATGATTCTTGCGGAATCGACGCAAGAATCATTATTAAACTGACCTCTTATTTTGTATTAAAGTGACATTAGAAGATACCATGTTTTGTGTTCAGTAAGTTATCTCCCATATCGTTTAGCTGTATTTTTGTATTTAGATCAACTAAAAACTTGGTTATAATTTGGGGCAGCAAAGAGGGTAGGGAATGCAAACAATCATGTAACCAATAATTTTCAGTGGACAGGGCTAGCGCACAGCAGAATAGCGCATTCAGAATATGCCAGTTCCTGGTTATCCATTGCAGCACAACGACAAGTGAAGCTGCGCAGACGCATTACGGATGGCTGTTCTTTTAGTACGTCGCCGAAAATGAGCAGCTCTCTTCCTGGGGCGGGGTATCAGACCCTGCTGGTGAGGGGCCCAGCAGGGTGCGTCTGAGCCTCCGTCTCGTTCCCAAACAGGACCCGATGTATCCGCAGCCATGCCAAAGCCCCGCTGTGCTCGGGGAGTGTCCTGACCAAGTCGAAGCTAAACTGAGCAAACAGCTCCTCTTTGTGGCTCCCTCTTTTCCTTCAGCCTCCGTTTGCTCCGGGCTTTGGAGGAAAGATTTCCCCTCTGAGTGCCCTCTTATTGCTGCCCTCTGCCACTTCTGTGCTGGACGGTTGCCCGGGCAACCACAGTCCGGATCTGTGGCAGGGCAGCGAGGTTTTGGGTGGGCTGTCACGGTCCAGGACTGTCCAGCTGGTAGGCCTTTGAGAAAAAAAGTGGTATTATGACAAAATTGGCCCTGGAAGAGAAAGCAGATTGATGGCTAATGCCTGATCATATACAACTATTGATTTATCAAACAACTCTGCGACAGCTCCTCTCTTTAGCAAAGCTGAATGATTTTCAGATGTCAAGATTTTTAAAAAAACAATTACATTGAGAATCCTTTACTTCAAACTACATGCAATGGCTTGATATGGAACCACACGTCTTAAAAAGTGTAACCTTGTTGTAACCTTGATGACCACCCAGGTTATATAATCTTGTGTGACAAAACTATGAAACAACGCAAGATCCGCTAGAGAAGTTGTAAGCCTAACATGCCAACCACACTTCAGTTATGTTTTTTGGAAGAACAATATCAATACGGCATATACACGTAGTCATAGTCGGTGAGCACCCCACCTCACCCCCACAGTGCTGACTGAAGCCAGGAGACCTATACGAGCAATAACGAGCAGGACGTGCTACTCTACAGCCCCATAAAACAGGTCCCATTAGATACTATAAAAGCATCCGTGTGCAGTTCACTCACATAATTTCTCCATATCCACACGGTGGCAGGCGAATGCAATTTGACACAGTAGAATAGCCTGATTGAAATGAAACCAGTTACACTGCATTGCACTTATTTGGCAGATGCTTTCATCCAAAGCGACGTACAATAAGTGCATACCAAAAGCCATTGAAACAATTTCATAACTATGAACACATTAAAGTCCAGTTCACACAGTGAACATTACTCAGATCTAACCTTTGCTAAGCTAAACTAGGAGGCAACAGTTGGTAAATGGACTGCATTTATATAGCGCTTTACAATTGATGCCTCTCATTCGCCCATTCACAGACACACACACCACAGGCTGCGGATGCAAGGTACCAATCAGCTCGTTGGGAGCAATTAGGGGTTAGGTGTCTTGCTCACGCCCAGGGTGGGGGATCGAACCAGCAACCCTTCGACTGCCAGATAACCGCTCTTACCTCCTGAGCTCTGTCGCCCCAGTTAAACTCAAGTTTGTAATTATGTCCAAGAACAAAACCTAGGTGGCTATGACACAGAAATTTCTGTTTCCTATTTTTATTTTGAATATATAATTATCATAATCATACTATTATAACGAGATTTTCTTTATTATAAATGTATACTTGTTTACACTCTCCCAAATTGATAGTGGAGGTTGCAGCAATGAGGGTTGATAGACATGATTAGGTGTTCCAAATCAGGCAGTAAAAGGGGAAATGGCACTAATAAATGACAACAGCAGAGAAAGGCCAGCCCAAGGGATAGGAGGTCCAGGACTCAACAAGCTGAAGTAAGAAATGTGGAAAAGTAGATAGAGCAGAGCAGGAGAACTGGGCACACAAAGGGTTTTGGGCCAAATGGGATCCACCCAGGAGGGAGGTATCAGCGGGGCAGATCTGTTACAACTGAAGCCGTTTTGACTGCCGTCCTATTACGAGCAGCCTGTCATGCGTTACTCACACCCACTAACTCGCAAAAATACGATATGAAAGAATATCCATTTTGTAAGCTCTGCAGAGAGAGCAGCAGCATGGCACATCTTTTTGCAGGATGCAAGCTGGCACTTACAGAACGAAAATACAGATAGACGTGACAGTGTTCGGGCGAGACTTGCGGACATGAGCCTGTTACAAATGGCACAATCACCAAGGAATGAGGGCAGACCTTCGAAGAAGAAAACTGTACAAACAGACCAGACCAGATGTGGTGTTACGGCCTACAGAGGCGAAGACGCTGATCTTGATCAAACTTACCCTACCGTGGGAAAACAACTGTGAGCCAGAAACAGTCAAGTATTCAAACTGGTGTAAGACTGCATTAGTAAAGGAGTGGCACAAAGGTTTGGGGAGGGACCGATGAAAGCCTCGTGCTGGCTAAAGAATAGGAGAGAACCTCAGCTGGAAGTAGGTGACGGGTAGTGACTCGGCCAAAACTGCGGACCTGCCAACGAGAACATGTTGCAGAGAAGGTGCTGAAACACCTGAGGAAGGCTGGCCACCGTTTGATGACAATGACTTTAGGCACACTGCAACAGCCAAACCAAAGAAATGAGGAGCAAACAGCACTTACTCAGCATCTAAACCTGCAAAGTGAACACAAAAGACTATCTTTCAATGGGAAGTAATGGATGTGCAACCATGTTTCTTTTTTTAAACTACATTTAGGAATTTTGTAGTAGCTCAGCAATTAAATGTAAAAGCTGTAACTGAACTGTAAATAAAAATACCTAAAAGACCCATGCACTGTTGGTCTGCTCAAAGCAACTAAAACGTGCATTTACATTTTTTTACGTAAGAGAAAAAAAAACATCAAAACTGCATATTAACAGTAGTGTTATTAGATGATATGAGGCCAGAAAGCAGAAAGTCAAAGCCTTGTTCAGGGAAGTTAGAATAAGATCAGAGAGGCAGTGGCACTAAAATTCGAATCAGTAGTAGCCTAATTCAAGGGAATAGCCCCAGTTTCTCGTACTTCCGAGTAAACTCGATATTATTTCAGTTTTTGAGTAGCCTACGTTTTTAACTGGCTGGTATAATTCTGCCTGCCATGAAGGATATTTGAGATATTTACATATTTCTGTTTCTGACGACATGCTCGCTCTACACCGACTGGTAAAATATTCGCTGGTTAGAGATCTCGACAAGAACACACACTTCATTAATCATGTATCCCCAAAGCAGCGCTTGCACAGCAACTATCCCTTTAAACGCGTACCGCTAAAGCCGCCCGACTGCTTTTGAACTGCAGCATGACTGTGGTTAAGGTGGCGTGATTGCGGCCGCACACAGCAGCGCTCTGACGTTAGCTATTGAGCCGAGTTTGACTACGAGAAAACGCCGGTTTATAAAGATAAAGAAAAACAATTGGGACTGAGGTATTCTGGACTCTACAGATCAATGGTCCACACAGAAAATATGGATGCGAAACGCAGGAGTAGCAAAACTAGCAGAAGCGAATCCAACAGTAACAACACCGATTCGCCAGGCAGTCAAGGGCCAGGTGTCGGAAATGCTACTGGGGGGAACGCTTTCGCCAACGACGGCAGCTTTTTGGAAATGTTCAAGAAAAAAATGGAGGAGGAGAAAAGAAAAAGAGAGATGGGCCAGTGTCAGGACGATAATGGCTCTGCAGAGGGAGAACAATCGACGCAAGAAAAGAAGACTTTTAGCGTGGCCAGCTTTGTAAGGGGTTTGGCAGTAATAACGAGAGTAGCTAGCTAACTTTAGCTAGCTAGCTAGTGATAGTCAGCAGCGAGGATGGAATTTCGCCCTGGCTAACGTTAGCTAGCAGTCCAGTCTGACAGCCAACTAATAGACAAATTGTTGTTTGTTCTAGCTTTTCTTCTAGCTATCCTAGCTTCAAGTTGGCCAGCGCTTTCACGCATATAGCTAGCTACTACTAGCTAGAGCGTTGCTGTTAGGTTAACTGCCAATCAACCAACAAACACTTTTTGGTTGATTGTAGCACGTTTCATGCAGCTAATGAAACCTGCTAAATTTCATATCGGTCAACTAACCTGTTAAACTAGCTAACATTGGACCAGCAACATTCATGATTCGTAATTCCATGACATTTTAGTCGATGTGTGGGAGCAAGTCTTAGCTACTCGTTTTCTACTATGTATAGCAATGATAGATATGCTAGCCTAATTGCAATTTGCCCACCTTGGTTAATGCTAAGTTGCTAAAGTGGATATAGCTAGCTTGCAAACGTTAGTTGAATTGACAACACAGCTGGAAGTAGAAGCAGCTGTTTCTGCTACCATAGAAAGCTGGTTAGTCTAACGTTAATTTTGCAAGTTGGCTAGCTACCTAAGCTAGCTAGCTAAGATCGCTACTCTTAAACCATTCCCCAGCTGCATTTCACGATTGCATCAAAAATACATGGAGCCAGTACAGTTACCAGACTTTTTACTCGAAAGATTTTTTTTTTGGTTAAGTTTGAATTGATTTAAATGTAACTAGTTACGCTAGACAGCTTCTATCTTTACTTGTCGCGGTCTTCTCCAGGGCACTTTGAAAGGGCTCGTATAACGGTTTTAGTTGTTCTGTTCCTTAACCAGGTGGGCAAGCGGAGAGGCGGTGCCAAATTAGCGCTCAAGACAGGAATGGTTGCCAAGAAACAAAAATTGGAGTCAGAGGTACTATTTAACATCATCCTAAATCACTTTTTTCACCATAAAAATATTATATATTTATTTTTAATAATAGTTTCATTTGCGTTCACACGATTGTTTTGGTAGTGGATATATCAAAGGACAGATCTTTAAAGTGACTGTGATGCAACTGCTGCTAGCAGTGTTTGTTTAAATTAGGATGCATTCTCTGCCAGAATTTTCTATTTCAGTGTAACCTTAAAATGGGTCCTGGAACTTAAGGGACTGAACCTAGTTAATCTTGAAGTAGATTTGTGCTCAGTGTTTGTGAGCTATATGACACTGAACCAATCTTTCTCCTCTACTTCTAGGTTGAACCAGGTAAAGGGGATGCTTGGACAAAATACATGGCTGAGGTTCGAAAATATAAAGCCCACCAGTGTGGCGATGACGATAAAACCAGACCTCTGGTAAAATAAAACCCCTGAGAACTTTTACACTCATCCTCTGCCCTGAACACCCAGACTTCTCTCTTCTTCCTCACCTGCCTTCTGCTGTGACTGATGGAACACTCCTGGGGTTTAGGAGGCCCAGTGCCCACCCTGTGCCCTGATAATCTGCCTGCCATATAGTGTTCATTTGAGCAGCAACAGACTGACTGGCCAGTGATATTTTATGTCTGCGTAACACATGGGCTCCTGTTGTACCTTGATTTTTGTTGTGTAAAGCCTTTTTTTTAATGTTTCTTAATCCTTTGTTTGGGGACAGCTGCTGTCAAAACAAAATGCAAAAACGAACATTGTTTTTTGTGTTTTTGAATAATTAAAATATTTTTGCATAGCTTTTCGTTTTTGTATTGCCTTGTAGAATTAGTGTGATATTATTGTCTACTTTATCTGAATTGGTGTTTTTTTTTTTTTTTTTTTTTTTTTTTTTTTTTTACTGTATTTGTTGATATGAAGTTGGCCTGAATCCTTGTGTAGTAAAATGTATATGACCACCTGTAGTCTTCTGGTCTGCATTGTACCTCAGATGTGCATTCATTCAGTTAGTGGTCTGGAACAGTGCTCTTGGATAACGTGAGTCAAGCCACTCTCTCAAATCACTGTGCAGCCCAAAATGGAATGGCTGTCAATGGAGACCATGGACAATATTCAATCTGACGCATGAAGCAGGTGTCTGGGACATTCATGCAGATTGCTTATGAGATTTTTGGAATAAGAAAAATTAATCATATGGCAGCGATGGCCCACTCTGGCCTGTCCTACACTGCGTCTCAAAAGAGAAATTTGCTTGGTTTAATCCCCCATTGCTCCCACAAACTGAAGGTATAAACTTGTAAATCATGCTTTAACTACTAACGGTGCAAAGAAAGCAAATTTTGTCTTTGAACATGTAACCTGAATAAGTGATAACAACCAATCATTCAGAGTAGGATATTGATGAACACTCATGGGACATGTTTCAAGGTGTCCACGACTAACTAGCTTCACAGACCAGTGAGAAAATTGCATTATTTGGGTAAATGATAGAGCTAGAACATTTAAAGGTACTCTTATGTCAGACTTATGGATTAACCTGTTGATGTGCTTATTTTATTCTTGTTAATATTTTAATAACAAAAGCTTGTTCTTGCAGTGCATGTTATTGCAGGTGTGAAGTGTTTAATGGGTATGATCCTTAATGAGCTGAGTACACCCAGAGAAATTCAGTTAATTCCTAAAAAAAAAAAAGTCTCCTTTGGTTCCAACAGCGTTAGGAATAGATTGTTCATAAAATATCAGTTATCAATTTAATTTTTATTAAGTACAAATGATTACCTAACAGATACTTGTAATTGTCATAATTAATCAACAAATACACACCTCCACAAATTATTACTCCACAAGTAAGTCCAAATTTATCAATGCAAATCCCATTTTGTGTGCTTTGGAATATAAATCCTAATTAACAATGTTGTTTTCATACTATAAATCCCACCATAAAATGAGGGTATTATGTGAGCATTACTGACAGTGGCACATTTCCTTGAAGTGCATAAATTAAATAAAAGGCATGTAACACGGTCACTCCAGAATCATTTGGCATCCACCTTTATTGTGGTCTGTAGATTGTTTCCTAAAAGCCGTGCCATTATTGCACACACCTAAATAAAACAAAAAGAAAAATCAATAAAGTAGTAATAGCAGCCAGGAATTTCTGACTCTCACCTGTTCACCATACAAACTCTTGCCAGTAGATAAACCCTGGCAAACCTTGGTTGGCTCAGTGTCAAGGTCAATCTTTAGCAAAAAATAAAATAAAAGAATGACACTATTAATCACGTATAAGAGATGATTGTATTTCACAAAACGTTTTATAACCACAGACCATGCTTAATCGTTTCCCTTCTCTCTAGCCATTCACAAGCCTGTATGCATATTGACTTGTCCTTTGTTTAGAAATTATTGCAACAGCCACTTTTGGCCCAAATAATTCTAAGACGTCATATTTCCCCAGTGATTGCATGTATCAGTTGCCCTATGAGTCAGAAAGCTCCAAAATATTTACGATTACAAGATTTGCTGAAATTGAATAGGTGAATATGACAGAAAAAATGTTATTTCATTTCTCTGACATTTAGTTCAAACCATTGTCCCCACTTTATCTCAGACCTGACTACAGATTGATGAAAGTTATCTTTAATGTTATTCCATTCTTTTCACAGATCGTACAAGCAGCAAAATGCAAGGTTGGCCAAAGGAGGAAACATTAATCAGAATAAACTTGTAAAGGAGAGCTAGAGAATGGCTAGAGAGATAAGGACACAGTCTGGATTGCACATCATATTTGCTTTGAAAAGGGCATTGACATCAACAGAAACACAATTCCATACATAGCTTCAATGGCACAGAGCACAAGTCCAAGGCAAAGCTCCTTAGGAACATGGAAATACATGTACATATATATAAAGGCTAAACGAATAAACAATAAACAGCAGCTTTTGGAACAACAAATAAACTGACCCCTCCCACCCCACTGAAACAATGATAGAACCTCAAATTAAATCACAAGGATGACTGTAACACACACACAAAAAATAAATAGAAATTAGATGGCATGACATGCTGTCCAAAATCTTCATAAGCATGAATGCACTTTTTGGATAAAAGATTCAAAATCATTCAGATTGCATTCTAGAATGGGGCTCTGTGCAATTGAGATCTCTTTGCTGATTACCACCCCTGTCCCAACAGTTTCCTTCAACAAGCTACTAGCTGTTGTAGTCAGTCTTAGAAATCAATATGTAGGCAAAAATTCACCCTTTGACCAATCAGAACATAGCACAGCTTCATATTCATATATGTTACTCATTGCACCTTTGGTCTTGATGGTAGAGTGCGAGCAAAATAATAAAATAAAAATCAGGCACATGAACTGAACCGATAAATACACCCCACTCTCCACCAATACTTATTGGTAATGTGTGTTCACATAGGCCAAATGCTTTCACATGTTTTTAGTTACTTCATCCTTCACTGATGACTTGGTGTAGGAAGTGCAAGCCAGGTCTTTGGCTTTCGAGCAAAAGACGCATCCCTTCAGCTTCGTCTGATCATCCCCTTCCTATTCTGCACCCCCCCCCCCCCCCCCAAGGCTCTTGGCATGCTCCATCCCCAAACACACGCACACAAACACATACACTCTCCCACTGCTCAGCCCCTCCCTCCATGCATCAGTCCCACCACCCCTAGACAGCTTGATTAGTGTGATTTCAGGGGATGTGGTAACTAAAGGGTGGGGTTGGCTCAGTTAGTCTCGTATGAGGAAAGCAGGGCAGCGTCCACTGGCTCCATGCAGGAGGGGCAGGTGAACGAGCGCATGAGCCAGGCATCGATGCAGTCTACGTGGTAGATGTGCAGGCACGGCAGGAACCGGATGGGGTCTCCATACTCGAAGTCCATCATGCAGATCACACACCTGGGGATACAAGAGAGGGCACAAAATGGAGGGATGCATGTTTTGTAGGAAATGGCTCCAACCAAAGATGTGATTATATGTAATGTATTATATGCTACTTTGGAGTTAATTAAAGTTTATTTTCTTGTTTTACAACACAGACCCATTGATGTGCCAACACCAACTATTATGAATCCAAAAAGTTGAAACTTCTGTGACTATCCAAAATCACAAACAAATCATCAAAAACAAAAACCACTGAACCCAATCAAAGACATAAACTAAAATTGAAATAGTACAAAAAACTCCAAAAAGTGAACTTAACTTTAAATATTATGTATTTTGTTGATGTTCCCTGAGCATCAGAGTTTCAGATTTCAAATACTTGCATAAAGGATTTAGCTATTGTTCCTGGTTATGGAAGGGTGAAGTTTGAAATCCCCACTCTACGAAGTAAACCAATCAGAGTGTTTTGCTATGAAGAGCAGTCTTTCAATTGGCTCACAAAATTATTGATAGCTCCACACATTGTGAGGTTTAGTAAGCCGCTGTTTTCCATTAATAGCTTTTGCACCCTTAAACTAAAAATGAGCGGGGCAAAAGTATTTACAAATCAATGTTAATTAGCGATTAGATCATACATAGAAAACCTGCACCCCAGACAATAAAGGCGGATTTTCAAGCATGAAAGTTGCTTAAATGACTGTCAACCACAGACAGAAAGCTGGCACTCACTCCTTGACTTTCTTGTCAGAGGGCTCGGAGCCAGGGTCGAAGATGCCACGGGGCAGGTGCTGGATGAGCCCGATCCTCTGGGCTATGCGGATCTGTTCCTCTTCTGTCAGCTGGGTAGCCAGCCGAGTCTGACTGGGCGTAGGATGGTACACTGGCACCTGGGCTCGCTCCTGAGAAGGTGTCACACACACACACACACACACAGGGCGTCCCACACAGTTCAGACACATTCAGACACATAGTCAGCCACAGACAAACATGCATACACAAATAAATGCAGTCATTCACACAGGGAGAAGGGTTTGAAAGATATCATCAGTGCTTCGATCCCAGAACATCTCAACCTTGTTGACCCAGTAAGGACTCAGTATTATGTATCGATTAATTCCTTTTTACTAGTATTAGTATTTGCAGTTTCAACTACATTTGTTCCTGAACAAATTACATTTTGTTTTACTGCTCATTTATGTAGTTTCAGACACTATACATGAGTTGCTAATGGAAAAAATAAATATATTAATTAATAGGAATTATTATTATTCTTCTTAGATATCCAACTTCAAATGGTCTTGATCTTGGACACAGCGGTCTTGACAGTCGACAAAATCACAGGTTAACCTTCAATGCATACACCACAGAAAGTTTATTTAACATAAACAAAAATTAAATCACGTGCTTGTGACCAGGAACATGGCAAATGAGACATTTTAATTATGAAACAACCTCACACAATCATTGAAACAGTGTTATTTAAACCTTAGCATGTTTCTTATCCTGAACTAGTCTTACCTCGTTCCAATATACACGATTCTGCTATTTCAAGGGGCGATCAATACATACCAGCGTTTGAATCAATACTTCACGCCTAGGGTAGCAAAAGAGTTTGCACCCAATATCAGTTAACTATCAGAGATAAGTATTCTTACTGGACACGGTTAGAATTCATAGTTTTTACTTTTGCTAAATATATTCAATAATATGCATGAAATTCATTTTGCGTGTTAAGTAGATTGATACCACGTCTTAGAATGTACGATTGTTTGTAAGCTACTGATCCGATGTGCGACGTGTCAGGAAACCCATGCCACTAATAATCCTTTCCTATATGACCAGGTAACTTATTTCTGTTAGTCAAGTTGATCTTATGTTTGAATGTTTTCGCATATATAACTTATGTAGCTAACCTGCCTATGCACGTAAATGTATTTCAAAACATTAACTCACGTGTGTAACAACCATGTAACTGTTACCATTTAAGCCTTACTTAGGTCTGGCGTAGATGTTATATTCCAAAATCAGCGTATCCTACTTGCATCAACATAACAAGCAAGGTAGCTAACTTTGTTGCTATCAAGCTAGCTAGCCGTGTTGAAAATACCTGGCTTGTCTTGATTTTTGTGACATTTAGTGTAGCTATATAGTCTAACGTTACTGAATGCATTTGACATGCAATAACTTCTGCAACTGTAACCATAGGGTACCGATAACCGTTAATCCACGGAGTCGATTTGATTCGCACCCCCCTTTCCGCGCACCTGGTAAGGCGGCGGAGGCTCCCCTGGTAGACTGGCTCCCTCTGACTCGTTCAGCAGAGACAAGTCATCGGCGCCCTGCGAGGATAGACAGTTCCCCATCGAACCGAACCAAATACGGAGGACGATTCCACACAGGCCACACTCCCGGTTTGCCAGCCCAGGCGGACACGACAGATCGGACTCGGCGCTGGAATAGTCTGTTTTCTCCTTGTTTTTGGTTTGTAAAAGCACTCCGCTGACCAACACACCGATTCACAAAACCACAAATGCTACTATAGGACCGTTGAATTATTATAATCCTTTAAATTACTCTTAAATTTAGAAAACAAACATTCGACAGCGTATGTAAAATAAAATATATTTAGCTATTTATCTATGAATGACAGAAGTTCTTAATTGATTATATAATATTTTAGGTGAGACCTCTTGTCGACTCCATCTCTCCTTTCGCTCTGTTTACAAACTGCTGGAACGGATGTGTAGCGTCCGTGTGGCATTCTGGGAAGTGTAGTGAAAAATATTTGACGTCTCATTTACTTCATTTTTGTAAAGAAACTTGAGAGAATGGTAATCTTTGCATTTTAAACTGGGTTATGTTTGTTATAATACATTTAATTGTGTCGTGTCCAACAATGTGATTTATGGATGCATTGCTTTGAGAAGCTAACCATCTTGGTATAAAAATAGAATTACTAGATCGGTGACCGACGGAATGTATTTTAGAGATGAGGAGTTCTGGGGGGAAATCATTTCCATAGCTGCTTGAATGCCGTGCCTTTGCTTTTGTACACATGATTTCTTGGAGAAGTCTTCATGGTTAATCTCTCTGCTCAGAACCTACCATTGCTGACAATAATATTTATAAATGTCCACATCATTCAAATTTTCATAGATGTAGCCAGTTATTTATGTCACACTTCTCTTTACTGTACAAATAATATATCTATAGCCACCTACTTTTGTGGAGGCAAATTTATTTCCATTATTTCTCAATAGTAAGCATCACTATTTTTTTGCTGACATTTTTTTATTCATTCCACAAGAAATGGAGTCTGTATCTCCGGGAAAAATTGGGATAAAAATCCCATTCCTATTGTAAGATAACAAGACAACCAAAATAAGTTATTCATACCTTAAAAACAAGTCACCTATGCAAAATAATGGTCATAAATGTATACAGGTTATACTTCTTCAACAGAAGAAAATCACCTGAGCCTCATTCTTTCATCATTTCACTGAGATATGTACACAGATAATTTATGGAATGGCTCATCTCTTACATAACTCCATATTGATAAATTAAGTTTTAGACTATTTCATGTCTACTTGGCTCTGTGTTCCAACAGAAAAACCACACTTTTGCAAGCTTCTGCCCTGTTAAAAAAAACACACACACAAAGCTTTTTAATATAGAATAGTTTTGGGGATGGAACAGAACACCAGTGTGCAAGATTATATTTCCTATAGTTTATAGTTGTGAAACATTGCTCCTCTTGCCTGTGTCCAAAGAGTGCAGTGTATAAAAATACGGTCCATAATCAAGATTATGAATAAATGTTAACCATGAAGGAATTCCATAAGGAAGGCACATATCAACATTAAATCACTATATGCTTTATTTGTGAATGTGTCACCAGTGTACAATTATGCCCACATATGATTTTCTCATTCTTAAAGATTTTCGTTGATTTAATTTTTCATATGTACTCATAGGCGTAGATTTGAAGGGGTTTAATATAACATTGTCATATTGAAAGATTTTTTTCTGAAATGATCCTGTCCTCAATGATAGACAGAAGAGGTTCATCCTATACATGTAGCATCGGAGTAGAGTAGAGCACAGAATGAAATCAGAGGGAGGGGATGCAGGGTTACACATGAGACTTCAATACACTTGTGTTTGAATTGTGGTGAAATAAGACAATCAGACATTACAATTAACTAGATTTATGCAATTGTGAGATGTTATTCCTTGAGGTGATATCTGGTTTAGCACTATGCTGTTGTTTATTGCTATATAATCCATTACAATTTAATGCATTTGTAAAACGGATATGTTTTCAGTATGTCAAATTGAAATTATTCTTCTGTAATGCTCCTCAGTACTACAAAATGGAACAGCCACACTCCCTCAGTTCCTTTTGTAATATTGATTGAAGCAATTTGCATTTTGGATTTCATCATTAGAAGAAGCATGCACGTATAGAAGATAATTATTGCAATTTTAATAGTACATACTGTATATATTTGCAAATGGAGCATCAGCTAAATTGCCTTTCTTTTGTAATTGAGCCTTTCTATTTTTCAAACCTATACAATTCCATTTTGCTATATTGGAGTGGAGAGTTGCCTAAGTTGCCTTTTTTAAAGTTTATACTGCTATAATTTTTCAATATGATACAGTATAAATATATACTATTTATATATGCTGTAGACTATTTTGCCATTGGATTACACAAAGAATATGAACTAATGTAAAAAGACGAGACTCAATGATGCAGTGTCGATTATTTCAGCTAGCGGTCTAAAACATTTTTTTTTTTTTTTGTATTTGTGGTTAGGAGGAACTGAATGGTCATTGTTTGTGTCCCCCCCAATGTTAAAATGAAACCTATGCCCTTGTATGTACTACATTCATATTTGAGACAAAATTGTACTCATTTTGTGTTCTTTGCAAAATTATTTTTAATTTAATTCATATCCTTACAGACAATCAGATCAAGGTGTTAATCCCCCAAACTGGCAGCCATTTTGAAACATGCATTATGCATGTCTAATCTATGTCTAAAATTCAGTTTATTTATTTATTTTTTTTTATATGAGACTGCCAGAAGGACGCATGCAGAAAATTGGAAACATAAGCCCCTAAAACACCTAAGTCATGGTTGCATTTTGATGGAGAGACACCTTATAGGGTCCTGTTGTTATCTATATTCAAATTCAAGTGATCTATCTTTGGTATGCTTTCTGTAGTTTCCCATGTTGTATTACTGTTACCTTTATTTGTCTTTTTAGAAACATTACTCATTCTGTGCAAGTTTTCTGTGCACGTCATATCGCTTCTTAATCCACCATCTTTTCATCGCCGCAGGACAGACAGACATGATAGATAGAAGCACCATGTAGACATTTGGATTAAAATATAATGCATGATTTTACTGTTGCATATATTATTTATCATGTGCGCAATTGTGATGCCCATTAAAGACAATCATAGTTTTTTAAAACAGAAAAATTACGCTTGTTGATGTTAACTTCTCGTGGCGTCAGCAGGTGTCAGGTCAACACCATCTTGTTTCCGGTTCATCATAGACTGTTTCCATTTAGTCCATTGACTGTTTCCAACCACAGTTCAGTGGTAGGCATGCATATTTAACTAGACAGGCGGGCACGCATTCAGCCCAAAACAAGGATATACAATTGAGTCGACTAAGAAAAGCGTGTTGTATTTGTATTTCTCCTTGTAATATCTTTTAACTGAGCTGCACTCTTGGCCAGGTCTCCCTTGTAAAAGAGATTCTGTCTCAATGGGACTCTCCTGGTAAAATAAAGGTTAAATAAAATGTCTTTGGGTACTCATTTCTTCTGATTATGTAGGAGGGCGTTTTGGTCTGTTCTCGCGCCTTCTCCAAAATTAGCTAGATATGTTTTTATCTTGTCCGTGCAACAGCATTGTATGACAGTCAACGCATGTTGCTAATGTTAGATTCCTGCTAATTGTTAATCTTAGCTAAAATAATATACCTAACGCTACCCGTATACGTCACACGAGCGATGA
Organism: Anguilla pacifica; assembly: GCA_039654925.1. Lineage (NCBI taxonomy): Eukaryota > Metazoa > Chordata > Actinopteri > Anguilliformes > Anguillidae > Anguilla > Anguilla pacifica. The sequence continues at coordinate 70,687,618 of CM077285.1, read as the reverse complement.
GCAACAAGCCAGCTTAATACGAAACGCTAGATAGCTGGGTTCCTTTTTGGCTGGATCGCAACAGCGGGGCCACTCCCGCCCACTGGGAGTATACACAGTGGAAATGTATGCGCTGTTGATGGCACTACAATAGGTGGAAGAGATCAAACCAGATAAGGTAATATTATGTTCTGATTCAAGTTCAGTCCTTAAAAGTATAATATCTTTCAAGTCAAAGTGTCGAGAAAATTTATTGTTTAAAGTTATCCAAGTACACAATGGAGTAATGCGGACGCTGTGGATATATTGGCCAAGGAGGCTTTAGCAAATGAGGAGATACAGGTAGCAGTTCAAATAAGTAAAGCAGAATCGAAATGTGTAATATGGAAGAAAGGGATACAGAAATGGCAGGAGTGATGGGATATAGACGTGATAGGTAGGCATCTATACCAAATTCAGAATAAAGTTTATGCAAAAAGAAGAAGCATTATTGGAAACAGGGGAGAGGAGGTCATCATTACAAGGTTAAGACTGGGACATAGTGTATTAAATAAAACATTACCTGTAGTTGGGAAGCACCCTACAGGTGTGTGTGATTACTGCCAGGTAGAGGAGACTGTGGAACATGCTATAATCTATTGTAATGGATACCAAAGGGAAAGGGGGAGTATAATTGAGGAGCTGAGAGAGGTGGGAATAGATGATATGACTTTTAAGAAGATACTTAAGGCCGTAGAGAACAGCACGACAAGAAGGATAAATTTTAATTTCATAAAGAAAATTGGACTATGGGGAAGGATTTAAATAAATGTTCAGAGACACAGTAGGTGGCGGTAATGCAACAATACTGGATGCCAACCGCCGTAAAAAGCTAACAAGAAGAAGAAGAAGTCACATCCGGAGGGGAAACCCCAGGAAAAACAATAGTCACATATTCTGTTTATGGGGAAAACAATTCGTCGCTCTCTATTGTCACTTCCATCTGCTAGCAAACAACCGAAAAATGCAAAGCTGCGGTGTGGTGGAATGCACTACCAACAGGGTAAAGAACCCAGAACTAAGTTTTTATAAGCTGCCGAACCGAAAAACTGCTGTTCTCATTCGCTTTAGCTTACACATGGCAGAGAGGTGGGCGTGAATTTGCGAGGCTATCAACATTTCTGTAGTCGTAACGACTAGCTCGTTATCGTTAGAAAGTTAGCTCGTTAAACAAGAAAGTGAGGTAGCTTTAATGGTAAGTTACTATCTGTCCTAACATTGATGTCTAATGGCGTGTCAGCTAGCAAGCTAGCTACAGGCTAGAATTAAGTTGGAGTTCGCTAGCGACGTTGTTTCAACAAGCTTGTAGATGGCTAAGAAGGGGTAGCTAAAATGATAGCTACTTAGCCAGCGTTAATAAAACTGCAGGTAACAAGCAGCTAACGTTAGCTAAGTTCTAGCTTCCATGTTTAAACTGCGGTTAATTTCTGCATCCGATTAACCAGAAGCCCCCCGAGCCAAAGGCAAATACCGCTTTTCAGAGACCGTTATATAATGTTGTTGCTACACTGAAGTAGCAAGCTAGAGCTAGACTAACGCAGGTATGTGGATTTTAACCACAGCGGTGTGTCGAATTCAGAGACTGTCGAATCCTCATATTTTCATTTGTGGTTACAGCTCGCTAGACGAGCACAGCAGAAACGTTCGGAGCGCAAAACTGGTATCATCTGCTGTAGAGGTTGAAGCTAACTAAGCTATACAAGGTCTGGTTTTGATCTTTGTTAGGTTAAATGATGATCTTACCTTGTGATTCGATCAAATAGTTGTAAATATCAAAGTATTTCACTTCTGGCCATTCAGTGGGATCATTTCTCCAAGATAAGTATGGTGAGGAGAAGGGACACTGAGATAAACCGACAATATTGAGTTTGTCAATATACCTTTTCCTCTCTGGTAGACATAGGGTGCTAAAATAATCCTTTGGCATGCTTAAATCTAATGTTTTTAGCTAGCTACAGACATTTTGTTAGCGTTTCAGCCCTTCGTTGCATATTGTGGCACCGAATGTTCCCCTCTGGTGGGCGTGGTTTTCAGGTTTTCAGAACGCGTTGCGCTCTGTTTTGACCTGAGGTGCGTTCAAACGTTCGCCTTGTTCGCTGAACTTGAACGCACCTCTGGTCTTGTTGCTTTTCAATACCGCTTTCCGGCTTCTTTACTAGTCCACTACTGGACTTTGCTTCTACTACTAACTTTATCAATACCGATATTTGGAATTGTTACCGGTGTACTGATACTGGTAATCATAAGAATTGAATGTTCTCAAAAACTGTCACTAAGATTTAACTTACATTACTGTGTACAGTAAAACCGAAGCGTTTTCTGCTGTTTTGCCCCGTTTAGATGAAGTACTGAAGGATAAAAGGGAAAAGGCAGGCTTTCCAGTTTCAGGACCAAAGTTAATCTATGCTGGAAAGATCCTACAGGGTGACACACCCATTAAGGAACACAAAATAGACAAGAAAAACTTTGGTCATGGTATCTAAGATACAGTGACAGCAATGTCTGAAGTGATTTGGTTTACATTTCATTCTCGTTTTACTGTTTGATGTTTTGGTTTGGTGACTACTTTGTTGCTTTTAATGTAGTGGTCTGCATAATCTAATCAATTACAGTCTGATTCTTTATTAAGGTTTAGTTCCATGCATAACAATCCAGTGTCTTACTTTTCTGATACGCAGTGGTTTCCTTGTTTCCTTTGTGTTAATCTGTCTGAGAATGGTATCTGCCTCAAACATGTGCATATAAATACAAGTAAATTGACAAGTTATCCCAAGTCTTACCTTTGCTGAGTGCAAAGCCCAGCATATGGCATTATACTGAAAGCATAATGACAGTGTGGCTGCTTGTTATTTTAATAGCTTCTGACAGTATGAACATTGCACACAGATCAAAACAAATGTATTTGGATGTGTTTTCCCGGTGTGTCGCAGGCTAAGTCCTCCCCTGCAGAGAGTCAGTCCCTTCCTGAACCTACCATGGCTCCCCCCCCAGAACCAGTCCATGCAGCAATCCCCATTCCACCCAATGAGGACAAGTTCCAAACGGAGTCTTGTGACACACAGAACCAGGGTCTTTCTGGGTAAAAATCCTAACATGGCAGAAAGCCACATAGCACCCACTAGGGTGCGCATTCAGGCAAACTGTGACACAGGGCCTCGTTCTGCTTTCATGAAGTCCACTCCATGTTTATGTCTGCAGGTCAGAAGCTGCTGGGACAGCGCAGGAGGAGGACACATTGCCAGTGCTGGGCAAGTGTTGGTTGTGTTCCAGTGACTTTCTCTGCGGTCTGTCTGTTTCCCTCTGTTGTCTGTCTGATGATTTGTCCTCTTTGCTGTATTTACCAATGCAGTGACTGAGCCAGAGTTTGAGTCCAAGGTGGTGGAGATTACGCTCATGGGATTCGAGAGGGAGAAAGTGGTGGCGGCTCTCAAAGCAAGCTTCGGCAACTCTGAGCGTGCCGTGGAATACCTTCTCGAGGTGAGACCTTGTATTAACCAGACAAATTCACAAGGTGCTGTCATCTGTAAATTAGCAATGAGGTTCAAAAACACCTCCTTGGAGATGTTCAGCAGAATGTTACCCTCTGCCCAGGACCTTTGTCAGTCATCTACAAGAGGTACTACTCTAAATTTGCAGATGCTATTGAAAAATTCATAGAAAGGGACCCTCTGAATGTGATTTTTTTTTTTTTTACGTGTTAATTTTGTTTGTGATTGATATCAGAGCAATCCCATCCTCATCATTTTGAATACAAGGCCATAGGATTGTTTTTGGGCACTGTAATGCCCAGTTAGCATAGGCAGGAAGGTGAATGCTTAAATAGTTATTTGTAACTGTAAAGAAGATGATAGTGACAGTGACGGGTTTGTACTGGCAAGTGTGGAAATATGTGGGCGGTATGGCTGAAGTGTTGTTTTGTTATTGTTGTTAATTGGCAGCATTTACCTATGCCATTGACAGTTTCAGCATTAATGTTGGGTTTGATGATGACTAAGAAGAAGAATATTGTTCTGCTGATGTCACTGTATTTCATGGCCCAGTTAGTACAGTTAGTAAATGGGAGCATTTCACTTTCCTGTTCCACAGTGGAATATGGCCATGTAGGAAAGTATTTTTTCTGTGGGCATTCAAAATCTGCTGCTACCAGAGTCATCTTTTTTTTTTTTTTTGGTTGAGTGAAATCCAAGGTAATGTCACTTAATCAAGACCTCTGACGATGACTTTCAAAGCTCTGCCCACCAGCATTCTGGGACGTGATGATGGTTGCATCCCGATTGTGTATGTGGGCACCGACTGTCGCTGCTGGGGGCTGTCAAAGGGTAGCATGGCATGCATAAACCAAAATATGTAACACTGATACTCTCTCCTCAGGGGTTCCCCAGCCGACCAGTTCAGGAGAGCAGACCTACAGACAGGTATTTTGTAGGTGCAGACACTCAGACTACTGATGAGGGTGAGTCCTGAGAACACTGCGTAGCATTTCTCATCCATTTTACATCTTTGTGACATTTTCCTACCTGTCTGAGGTACAGGTAACTGCACCAAATGTTTTGAGAAAGGTTGAATTCTCGTGTTTTTGCATCTCTGTGTGCCTTGTCTTTCTTGTATACATTCTGTTTTTAGAGTTGCTTTAAATTTTAAATATAATTACATTTCTCTCCGAAATATTGTTCTATATTGTGTTTAACGTTATTCTATCATGTAATCAGCATTATCATTGTTGTGTTACTGTCTGTGGGTTGTTTGTCTTATTATTGATTTCAATTTATTTCAATCTCAAGGAGCCTCTGAGGAACGCTCACCAGATGACACACCACAGGAGAAGCCATAGAGCGACTGAGAAGGGGTTAGAATTTTGAGCTAAAGCTATGACAGGACGGTGACTGATTAGATGACATTTTCAGCAAAGACCCGAAGATATCAATCCATGCTTTTTATGACCCAAACTGATATCATTTTTTGATAATTAATTGTTAAACTGCTACCAATAGCCATGTTTTAATACTTAAAATCTAAATGAAAAGACAAAGTTACTGAAATTAGGAGGCAATTAATCCAATTTCATGCTTTTATTTTGTAAAACTTTGGCTGAGTTTATTAAGTGGCAGAAGCACCCTTCTTTTACTGCCTCCATAAGACTTTGCCAGTTATGTAGGTGGATATTTAATTTAGCTGGGTCTGCAATAATGGATTTCCAGTAGCCTGGGCCTCCTCTGAAACACATGCAGCCATTTTTTACTGTAGTATAACTTACACAGCTGCCACAGGTTGAAAGTAATTAAAAATGATTAAAAAATGCATTTACCCTGAGTAGTCCGACCATGTTTTTTGGTTTGCGTGTTTTTTTTTCATTTCCCATCTCTCTCTCTTTCTCTCTCATGCTCATAGTTAAAAGCACTGGGATTTTCAGAAGAGCAGGTGATTCGGGCATGCTTTGCTTTTGAGAAGAATGACAATATGACTGCCAACTTTCTGCTGGACCAGAACTCCAAGGATGATTGAGACCCAAACTCCAACTCTCCTCCTGTCCTCAGCTGAAGCTCCATGACTGGAGACATTACTATTTAATATAGACAGGTTGAAAAATGTAACCGACATTATGGAAGATGTTTTGAGCAGAGGGTAGATTGTTGTGAGGATACAATGAGGCAGGGATGAACCAATTTGAAAAATTAAGTGTGTATATATATATATATATATATATACACACACGCACAGTTGCAATCAAAATTATTCAACCCCTCTAATCCATAAGATGTCTTTGCGATGTGAATAAAACATCTTGACAATCTGTCAACTAAGGCCTTTGTAAACAGAAATACATGTTTATTAGAAAATGTTCAAGTGATTTTGAAAACATACAGCTGAGTTTATTATTTGTTATAAGGAAAAAATGAAATTCTCTCCAAAAAAACCAAGGACCAAATTATTCAACCCCCAAAATCAGTACTTTGTGGAACATCCTTTAGCTTTTATAACTTCCAATAAACGCTTCCTATACGTGCTCACAAGCCTCTGACACCTCTCCTTGGCCCATTCTTCCTGTGCAAATGCTTCAAGTTCACTGATATTCTTTGGTTTTCGTGATGCCACTGCTTTCTTGTTTCTTTCAAACACTCCCCTCCGGCAGGAGGCTGCGGTCCATCAGGACCAGTACTTACTCTAGCACTTTGTCCCCTTGCACTATTTTTGTACTATATATTTATTGTTTACTGTTTACTGTTTGCACTAAGTTTATGTTATTGCACTGCTTATTTTATTTCATTTCATTTTATTTATTTTAATTTAATGTTCAATGTTATGCATCACCAGACCAAAACAAATTCCTCGTATGTGAAAACCTACTTGGCAATAAAACCTGATTCTGATTCTGATTCTGATTCTGATTCTGATTCTGATTCTTCACATCCCACCAAAGATTTTCAATGGGATTTAAATCTGGGGACTGAGAAGGCCAGTCAAGGACATTCCAAGATCGTTCCCTGAACCAAGCTTTGGTTGACTTGGATGTATGCTTGGGATCATTGTCTTGCTGGAAAGTCCAATGATCACCAAGCTTCAGCTTATGCACTGAGGGCATCACATTCTTCTCCAGAATGGCCTGGTGTTTCAAGGAATCCATGGTGCCAGTCACACGCTGAAGATTGCCAGTACCAGAAGCAGCAAAACACCCCCACAGAAGGACTGACCACCTCCATACTTGACTGTGGGGATGGTGTTCTTGTCATAAGCTGCACCTTTCTTGCGCCAGACATACTGCTTATCCATGGGTCTAAACAATTCCAGTTTTGTCTCGTCACTCCATATAATATTCTCCCAAAACTCCATAGACTTATCCAAATGATGTCTTGCATATTCAAGTCGATTTTTGGTATGCTTACTGGTTAAGAGTGGAGTGCGGCGAGGTGTCCAGCCATAAAGGCCTTGCTTGTTCAATATCCTTCTTATCGTCTGTACTGATACTTTTGTTCCAGCTTTCAAAAGGTCATCCTGTAAGCCTTTGGCAGTAATATGAGGGGTTTTCTCAGCAGTTCTTACAGTGTGCCTGATACCAGTTGATGTAACTTCACTCTTCCTTCCACGTCCAGGTAGCTTTACTGCTATTCCATGTCTTTTAAACTTCCTTATGATGCTGCCAATTGTGTCTCTTTGAATTTTCAATATCTTGAAGATCTTTTTGTATCCATTTCCTTTTTTATGCAATGAAATAATTTCTTCTCTTAACTTTTAAGAGAGCTCCTTTGTCTTTGGCATGTTTGCTAGTCAGCTTCAAATTGATGTGAAGAAGTGCATCGGTGGGATTTATATGTTTATCACAGGTGAAGCAAACAGTGTCTTTACGGATTTCCTAAGGGATTAAGTGTGTTTCCACAAAATTTAGTCACTCTACAGACCAGCAAATATTTTAAAAATGGTGATATTGAATGGGGGTTGAATATTTATGATATGGCTGAAATACAAAATTTACATGCTACTCGAAAATCTTTAAAAAGACATTTTTATTTTGATTTTTGATTTTATTTTGATTTTATTTTTTTTATTTTTTTTAGTTTCAGGCATACATTTAAAAACATTTCGTTTCCACAGCTCAACTTGCATTAGCAAGTTAGTGCTTTCCATTTTTACATCCTCCACTTCTAGGAACCAACATTTTTATCCTTGTGATCAGTTTTGGTTGTTTCTGAAATATTTGGCAGTAGTGTAGTATAATGGGTAAGGAACTGGTCTTGCAACCTAAAGGTTGCAGGTTCTGTTCTCAAGTAGGACACTACTGTTGTACACTGTACTGTTGTGAGCAAGGTACTTAGCCAGCTTTTCTTCAGTATTTATCCAACTGTATAAATGGATATAGGTCTCTCTGGATAAGGATTCTGCTAAATGCCTAAAATGTAATGAGACTGGAGTGATTTGCTGCCATTTCAGTGCTGTATTTGAGGTTTTTTATTCTGACAATATTTTTGTTTTACCTCTCAACAGGCAGGATATTAAACAGTGGAGATTCCCACCTAGTTTTTATATCTGGTGCAGGACATCTAAGGGTATAACCTTCCTTCTGTCATTTTGGCAATGTAAACACAATAAATAAATACTTATATTACTGGATTGTGAGTTTTCATCTAAAATGATGTGACATATTACAATGTTTTGGCTTGTTACCAGGAAGAATTCTAAATACAAAGTTTATTGATGGAAAAATAAAATCCTGATGAATCATGTTGAAAAGCAAAATTAAGGTAGGCAGTTTATAAATATAATAATGTCAAATTATAATATTTATCCAATTGTTACAATACAATGCCCTATGTACAGTATATCTGGTACACACATATGATATTACTACAGTTTGAAATGTTTCAACACGAAAAGGTACATACGGAGCGATCCATTCGGTTTATTTACATCAGACGCCATTTCGGCTCAGGTCCACATGGTCGTCATGTTTCTGCACAGGAAAAGTGAGTAGGTAACTGGTTTCATCGGAGCCAATATGGCGTGCTTTCATGTTTCCTCGCTTTTCTACGTTCCCGTACTCCCCTATAACTGCTCTCAGTTTGGTACAAGCCTATTTCCTTTCTCAAGATGGCAGCTTCAGTAGAAGATGAATTTGAAGATGCACCTGATGTGGAGCCACTGGAGCCGACATTAAAAAACATAATTGAACAGAAATCCTTGAAATGGATTTTCGTTGGGGGGAAAGGTGGTGTTGGGAAAACGACATGCAGGTAGGCTGTTGTAAAGAAAAATGTTCTTTGATTTTTGTTTGTGTCGCTTCGTTAAGCTGACGTTACACACTAACGTTACACACTAACAGCTCAAACCGAAACCTATGTCAGCAGTGCCCCGTTCGTCAGAGAGCTGGTTGACTAGCCAGCAAACCTGGTGCACTACAAGAACTCAATTAACTGTGTACACGTCCCTGGTCAAGCAGAGGGTGATTGTCTAGATATCGTTTTAGCAATAGCTTCCTACGCAGCATATCACTTGGCTATCAAATTAGCTAGCTGGACGTAGTCATAGCTTGCTGCGTTTGGTTATCGCTATCTAGCTTGCTAGCTAGCTAAATTTTGCCAGGCCATTTCACGATACGGACTTCTGCGAAATAATTTCATGGCGTAGCGAAGACTTCGGTGTCTCATCTTTATTTGCTAACCAAAGTTAGCTTGCTGGAGAAATGACTCCGTAATGTTCCGTTCTTGGTGATCTTGTCGCCATGGAAATGGAGGCCTGGCTGCCTGTTTCTCTCATGTCCATTCTATATTGTGCAGTTGCAGTTTGGCTGTACAGTTGGCATCGGTGAGAGAGAGTGTGCTCATCATTTCCACGGATCCAGCCCACAACATCTCTGACGCTTTTGATCAGAAATTCTCCAAAGTGCCAACAAAGGTCAAGGGCTATGACAACCTCTTTGCTATGGTCAGTCAATCTATCTACATATATCTACCATTCGCTTTGCTGACTATATTGGCCTGTTCTTATATTATCTTATATTCTTATATTATTTCTATTCCACGTAGCCAAACAGCGTAACAGTTTATTTAGCCTCGCATATATTTAACTGTCTAAATCCCACACACATGGATGTCTGTGTTAGTTCACAGTTTCTGTGAAATATTGTTAGTTGACTAATGAAACCATTTATTAAGAAAAGCCTTTTTGTCCTTGCCCATGTAAGTAATTCTGTTCCATCCAGTAACTGTTATGTCAGGATGTTTTATTTTTTTGTTTGTTTGTTTTGTCTGTCTATGTGCACGTGCAGGAGATAGATCCCAGTCTGGGCGTGGCAGAACTGCCGGATGAGTTCTTTGAAGAGGACAACATGCTGAGCATGGGGAAGAAGATGATGCAGGAGGCCATGAGTGCTTTCCCAGGCATTGATGAAGCCATGAGCTACGCTGAGGTCATGAGGTCAGTCTCCACAGCACCGCTGACACCGCTTAGTTCTCTCCTGTGCCCTTGATCTCCATGAGGGACAGGAGTTGGAAACTAGCAATAGCTATTATCTCTGTATGCAGTACATCAGTTACATCAACTTGTTTGTAATGAGTTGAAGTGGTACTATGTTAACTTGCATTGTCCCTACCAAATAAACTATATGAATGAGTGTCTTTCCTTAAAAGCACCGGTAGTTTCGCACTGCGTAATGGATAATGGATGGCCTTTCTGAAAAGGCAGTTAAGCACACAAAAGGGAGCATATTATTTAGCAGTCTGTTCCTCTCTTGGTAATGTCTGTAATAAACTGAAGGGGTTGTTATAAGCAGGCATGTTTTGGGGACAAACCTGAAGCAAGGACTTGCTTTGGTTTAGCTGGCTGGCATTGTGGATAAAGAGCGAGGCTGCTGCCTAGCGGCCACATTTAATGCCTCGGTCCCATCTCTTCTGAGCAAATAGTGTGATGTCATGCCGATCTCCGCTTGGTCATCAAAGAAGGATCCATGAAACTGATGAATCTATGTGACCAGTGAAGCAATAGCATGTGCGGTAATAAACATGCAGTTTAAATGAGTTGCCAAAGGCCCCCTCAGTAATTTTGGTTGCTAATAAAATGCTAATGGATTACAATGAGCAACAAACAAAAGTATGGTGCTACAGTACAGAAATGTTCTCCTAATGAAAACAAATGGTAAATGGACTGCATTTATATAGCGCTTTTATCCAAAACGCTTTACAATTGATGCCTCTCATTCACCAGAGCAGTTAGGGGTTAGGTGTCTTGCTCAGGGACACTTTGACATGCCCTGGGCGGGGATCAAACCAGCACCCTCCGACTGCCAGACAATCGCTCGTACCTCCTGAGCTATGTCGCCCCTAAAACAATGATAAAGAGCCTCATGAAAGGCACTTCAAAAGGAAAAATAGGTATTTAAAATAAGTGAAGGTCTGATGCTACTCCCTTGTTCATCTTCAGTCTTCTTCAACTTCATTTCCCATCTTTGTTTTTGATATCTGAGCGTTTTGATAGTCCTTGTGCTGCTCATCACCATGGACACAAACTCATCACTCATTTATCGGTTAAGATATTGAAAGGAATAGTTAGATAAAGTTTTCCCAAATAAACCAGGCTTAACTGCCTCAGTGCTTGACATTGCAACTTTATGCAAATTGCAACAGTAACGAAGGCTCAGAAGGATAAGCAAAGTTGTTACCCAGGTTACCAAGATGCCAGTGCAGGACGTTAAAAAATCTAGGTACCATGATCCACCGAGGTACTTAGTTGCCATCTGCATCATTTTCCTCAATTGGCAACCAAAATTAGCGAGTGCGGCTTGAACTGTGAAGTGTTATTAAATCACTCCTCTCTCTCACTGACTCTCTTGGCAGGTTAGTAAAAGGAATGAACTTCTCAGTGGTGGTGTTCGATACTGCCCCTACTGGCCACACGCTGCGCCTGCTCAATTTCCCCACGATCGTGGAACGGGGGCTCGGCCGCCTGATGCAAATCAAGAACCAGATTAGCCCCTTCATCTCTCAGGTGAGTTGCGTACCTGCGCTGGGAGGCGGGGCTTGGCCTGTCCGTCAAGTCTCCGCTCTTTTAAAATGAGCCCTGGGTGCCACGGAGTGCTGCTTAACAAGGAGCAGTGGGTGCTATATGCAGGTTAGAAAGTACTGTTGCAGTGCAGATATGTTTTTGTTATTGTTAGAGAATACTGTGAAAGCTGGACTATCCAATTGTATTGGACACAGCCTGAAGAGTGTTCTTGTGTACTAGGATAAACAAACTGAATAAATTTCAATCTCTGAACACCCGGGACGTACTTAACACCCTCCCTGAATGTGTAATTACGCATCCATTAAGTACGTGGGTGCATATTTGGGTTGTACATAAGACGTTACAAAGATGGCTGCCATCATTGGGGATGTCCTCATTATTGCCATTGCAACTTAATTTCTGGGCTCAAAAGGCCAATTTAGCTTAGTGGTATTTTTCTGTAAGCTGGTAATTGGAATTCATTGTTGTGCCTATGGGAGCGGAAATAGGCAAAGACAGTTTGATTTACTGTATTTCCTTCTGAGAAATGGGTTCATAGCAAGAGAAATCACCGCGCTCACCCGTTTTAATTTGTTTGGTGTGTAGAAACCAAAGAAATATCGTCAATTGAAAAGAAATTGGTTCGCACTCAAAAAAATGGCTACAGAGCTTCAAAAAAATTTCATTATTTATTTTTTATTAGTTTTCTTTAATGCAGATTCATGCACCTGCTGAGAAATGGAACAGAGGCCTGTGGATCAGTTCTGTTTGCATTAACGGCTGTGGTCATGGACCACAAATTTCCATCATTAACTCTGAATCTTGTCCTCGTTTTAAAGTCTGCACATTTTCTTCTTGTGCATAACTGTATTGATGGTGCCAATAGTTAACCCAGCAGTGTCACCATTGGTTAGTCATTGCCAATGTCGTTTTGTTTTGACGTAACATTGTTGGGCAACATCGCCCCCCTAGCTAGCCATTCTACTGTAGCGGTCTTTAGCTGGAGCCGGGAGGAAGAGGGTGTCCTTCACGCAACCTCACTGAATGTTTTCATTGGCTGCTGCCGTATGTGTGCATCCAGCTAATGACCTGTGAAAACACCTGAGCTGTTAATGAGGTAGATGCTCGGGGAGCCCAGGGTGTGAACTCACCCTGTTGGAACTACTGCAACTGCAACTGCAATTGAATAGGTCAGAGTGCGTCTGCATCCACTGCCAGATCTCTCCAGGGTGGCTTTTAAAGAGGATATCGGCAAACCTAACGGAACAATTAACTCATTAATTGCAGCCTTCGGCAGCCCGTCCTGTAAAACATTTATTGCTGTAGCTGGCTGCCTTGTGCGTTGCTGATTTCTTGCACGTGCTCGATGTGAGTGGCATAAATGATGTGCGGTGATTTCCCCGCCCCCATCGCCCACTGCAGATGTGCAACATGCTGGGGCTGGGGGACATGAACGCGGACCAGCTGGCCTCCAAGCTGGAGGAGACGCTGCCGGTCATCCGCTCGGTCAGCGAGCAGTTCAAGGACCCGGTGAGTGTGACCTGCCCGCTGTGCACCCGCCGATGGGCATCGGTGGGCACAGGTTGGCTCTGGCTCTGGGGTGAGGGTGCCCTTTGAGCTGGAGAATTTTCAGCATTGTCCAAATGCCAACATGAGGGAATTGTTTATTCAGTGCATGCCATATCATTAAAGGGACCCGACTGTAGAGGCCTTCTTGAAAGGCTATAAAAGCCAGGTAAAGGGTTCATATGGACTTACGCCGCTTTTATAAGTCTATCTTTGAATGGTCCTTGTAGTTGGTGTGTGCTTAGTTGGCATGGCATGAAAGGGTGCATTTTCAGGTGCTATTCAGCTTACTCCACAAAGGTTCAAATTCACATCAAGCATCCTTTCTTCTTTGTGTTGGTCTTTCTGCTGCGATGCACCCCTTGACTCTCTGCCCATCTCCTCTCTCAGGAGCAGACCACCTTCATCTGCGTGTGCATTGCTGAGTTCCTGTCGCTGTACGAGACCGAGCGGCTGATCCAGGAGCTGGCCAAGTGCCGCATCGACACGCACAACATCATCGTCAACCAGCTGGTCTTCCCCGACTCCGACCGGCCCTGCAAGATGTGCGAGGCCCGCCACAAAATCCAGTCCAAATATCTGGACCAGGTCAGCCCCAGCAGTGCAGACTGCTTTAGCATCAGGACTCACTGGGCAGAGATTGTCCTTGATTTAAAATTTAATTCCTTGGCTGTCACTAAGACCGAGTCTCTAGATAACCTTCAGGAAAGTTCTGTATATAACGCCTCTTTGTCCCGAAGAAAAGAATAGTATAGTCCGTGTTTGTATTGACTCTTCAACAGTGGAGGGACGTTTAATGGAAGGGATTATTGAAATGATAGCATGAGTGTTGCGGATGGGACTGTCTATATGGAAGTTTCTGTCGTATGACTTGTGTGTTTCTTGTCACCTCGCAGATGGAGGATCTATATGAGGATTTCCACATCGTCAAATTGCCCCTGTTGCCCCATGAGGTACGAGGGGCCGATAAGGTGAACACCTTCTCCAAGCAACTTCTGGAGCCTTACAAGCCCCCCTCCAAGTGACCCTACCTTCCCTTACCACCCTACCTCAATCTCCCACCCCCCCCCCACCCCCCCCCACGGAACAGCTACGCCTTCGTCAAACATCCAGACGGCTACACGTTTCACTCAAGTCAAGAACACTGGGATTTCACTCTACCAACGGTACAGGGGGACTCTGGCAGGCACAGAATATCAGCCTCTTTTCCTCTTGGGTCCCCTTGTCCTCACAGTCAGTATTGCAATAGGGAGAAAAGTGTCATCAGGGAGAAAGATGCCATCTTCAAAGTTCTGTTCAGCTGAGCTGTCATTTTCTGAACGAATCTTTTTGCTCTTAACCTTTTTGCTGTTTGATGGTTATGTGCATCTTGCTTTCGGTTCTCGGACCTAATTTATAGCAATGTAATTATTGACAGCAGTTCCACAGAGTAATAAACAAGGTGTTGAATTCCACTGAGCCCAGCGAGAGAGCCCTGATTGACAATGAGAGTGGCTGAAAGAGAAGTGAGGGCAGCAGATGTGATCTGGTTGGTTTACGGGGGAGGATTCCAGCCTGATTGTGGGAGAGCATTTATTCCTCTTGTTCTAAATCTATTCCACCCTGCATCCATCATTGCGACTCACTCACTAGCCAATGGCAGCCAAGGTTTTTGGAAGGCTGGTGTTCGGGTCCTTTCTTGCAGAATTTCTCCTCTGTATGAATCTTAAAGTTTTTTTTTAAAGTGCCGCCGTTGTTTTTCCTCTCTTTCATTCTCCATGCTCTGCTGTGCTTAGTTCTCATATTGGCTCATTTTTTTTTTCCTGTTGATTTGCCTGCCCGTAGACCTTTCTGCATCCAGCCAGCAGGTTTAACACACGGATGCACACTGGCACAAGGAAGCTTCCTGCTCAGTGAACAGCCAGCTTGTCTGACTTAATCAGGGTCCCATTCTGTATTATACTGCTTTTCAGTGAATCAGGGAGGAAACTGCTGTGCCACAAAACTGTCCTCAAACTCACTAGTGTTACATGTGTAGTGAGGACCGTTAATTTAATTGCAAATAATTAACTTTTTTTCCATCTTCTTTAGCAAGGATCTATTGCCACTTGGTTATGTTCCTTTTTATAGAAGCAAAAGTACGTATAAAAGAACTGTGTTACAGAAATATTAAAGCAAAACGCTGAACTTGCATGTCGACAGGAACTGTTGACTGACGTGTGTTAGTAGTAATCTTTTATTGCGTTGTGCATGTTTGTACATCCTTTCCATTGGCAAGACCTTCAAAAATAGGTTCAACAGAAAGCCTGATACTCTAACGCAGGAGACGCCCCACCACACTTAATCGTTGTGGAACGCGGGGGGCTCCGTCCACACTTTTACAGCTGCAGGCGGGTCGGTTTGGGTCGCTCAGCAGCACACCATGCCAGGTTGGTCAGATTCATAGTGACAGATCTTAAATTAGCGGCAGTCTTTCATCTGCAATCCACGACCTGAACAAACAAGCGTCCCTGTGGAGCTGGTACAGTGTATTATGTCAGATTAGTTATAAAAGTGGAAGTTCTTGCTAATGGCGAACTTAATGGAAAAATTTAAAAAAAAGTTTTAGGAGTTAACTTGGCAGTAGTGTTTAGTATAAATGTTAATGCAAAATAAACGACAGTGCGTTTTTCCTGTTTCCGCATTTGCTCAGTGCTTTACGCCATACGATGATGCTGACGTGCGTGCATTTAACGGTGGTCTTTCGAACCCTGGCGCTGTGCGGTCGTGTTAACAGCGGGAGCCTGTGCTAACGAGCTCAGTAGTTTTTTGGAGCTCTCCCGGGGCGTTCTGACCACTGAACATATTTCTATCGTTCTGGGGATTCCCCCCCCCCCCCCCCCCCCCCAGTTCCATTATTCAGTTATATCTACTGGTCAATTTGTACTATAACGTCCACATTATCACAGAACTCAATTGACGAATGCCTTGATTCGGAATACATTGTAGTTTTAAAAACTGTTTTTAGAAATGCCCGTAATGTAATGTAGAAAGCAGATCTGTCCCAACAGGCATTCATAAAAGTTACTGATCTCAACAAGACAGACGGTGCACTCTTACCAAAACATGCTGTCATCACAACTTTTTTAGCATCATGATCAATAAAATAAGCGATCATTTCCCATCTCATTTGATTAAAATACAGCATAATTCCTGTTTAGGTTTTCAAAACGTCACTTAAATTACCTTTGCGCAATTACGCGTGCTTTTCCTAGGTTCGTCATATTGTGTATTTTTGGCGATTGGAAAGGAGAATATTGAAACCAACATTTGTCTTATTGTAAGAGGTTAATTGACCGAACTTTAGAAATACCACTCATCAGTTAACTGCAATTGTCTCAGCCCACTTTGGATTTCACACACCCAAACAGCACCTCCTACACAGACGCTGAATATATGCAAACGCGGATTGGGTGCGGTGGTCATTATGTTGGGGGACCTGTGCAGAGAAGAGTAGGCTATTGTAACCCAATAGAGAAGGGGAACCGGACGGAAAAGCCTATTAGTGAGGTTCAAAAGAGTGCCAATAATAAAATTCCAATAGTGTTAAACAAAATTGTTTGGATGTTTGAAAATTTAAGGAATCTTCGATAATTTGGTCGTTCAGGTACGTAGCCTATGCAGTGGAAGGGAGGTAGTCTATTTAGTGAAACAGTTGAATATTTCAAAATTTTCGCGGTTATTGTTCATGAATTAACATATGTGATATTTTTGTGCACAGATGTAACGCGTGTGAACTTTGTAACTGGCACAAAACGTTGCCGAACGAGAATAATCTTGTCATTGCCTTTTAACAATTTAGAGGGTTAATGATAGTTATGAACACTTCCTGAGATTGCATCCCGTTTGTAACATTACTAGGTGCCTGTTACATTGTAGGCAGGCACTATCTTAAAATGTGTGCCGATGAATGCATCTAATTCGTTTTGTCACGTAAGAGCCAGCAAATGCCATGCATTTCTCGCCTGCCAAAACAAACCTCATGGTTTTTTCACAAAAATAATAAAAAACTTCTCGGCGTGCCGTCGTTATCTCGTGGTCATTGTCTGGAAACAAGGTTAAACATTTTTTTAAAACCCAGTAGGTCTTCGTTCCTACCGCACACAAGCTACTGCTGTGAAAAATGCTGTTGTGGGGTATAGGCTACATGGAGATTATTACTATGGTACACCATAAAAGGTTATTCTTTGCATAACCGCGCTTGCCATAATATAAAACCACCAGCTTAAAATAATTTAACATAATTTCGATATTTGTGAGAATAACGGCTAAAATGGCTATAGCCCAGTTAGTCTAATAAGGATTTCATACAGATCAATACAACTACATAGATAATAAAGCAAAAATGAAGCTTAACATTATTTTTAAAAATGGCTTATAAACGTCAATGTGTATATGTGATAAATAATATACAATGAATTACATTTTATCATAGTACCAAGTTCTTTAAGTTGTTGGCATTCTTTAATTGCAACTCCTAGGATAAATTGCAACTTTCTCTCTAGTCGACTCTTATCACCATTGTACAAACTTTTCTGTCCAACAGAAATCTGCAAAATAGCAGGAACACGTGACACCAGGATGTCTGTGGCAATTTGAAGCGCTTTGATACTCAACGCACTGTACAGTTTGGTGTCCGAAACGACTGCTAATATCTATCCTGTCGGAACCGACTGACCTTCAAATCCTGAACCTGGCATTTTAATCATGACTGTCACTTACACTGGAAGAGTGGCGAACGCTCGTTTTTGTGGGTTCTCTAAGTTGCTTTTGGCGTGGAAGGGAAGTATTTACAAGGTATTGTACAAGGAGTTCCTCGCGTTTTTCGCAATGTACACTGCTATCAGCATCACATACAGGTGAGTCATTTTGTGCTGTGTGCGACCCTACGCATAATGAAAATAACTTTGAACGATTTATTTCTTTGAATATTGCACTCTCGAGAAAGTTGTGCTAAAAACAACACATAACGGAACATTTTTAACACCTCCACGTCTAGTTTTTTTTTTCATTCTGTGTTACTTTCAACACAGTCTGTGTTTAAAGGTCTCCCTTTGTAACACGTTAATTGTGTATTTGTAACAAAAAAAAGAAGTAACTTTGACACGAAATGTTTTGAAAGTAACACAAAAGTAGTAACAAAAAGTGTTTTGTATATTACATCCTTTTGAGAGTTGAAGTTACTAATCATAGAAGTCCAATTAATAAAAACCAAAGTATTTCTGTTTTGAATCAGAACATGGATATATAGGTACGCTATACAGTGCAGTAAATGATGACCTTCTGTAGCGAGCACAAATCTGAAACTTAAAAAATCTTTTTTTTTTCAACTAACCGAGTTGATTGCTTGATTTAGATTTTGTTTTTAAGGTACAGGGACCTACAGGGCCGACATATTGTCTGTGAAATGGATCCAATAGAAATCCCATTACTGTCGCATTGAATTTGACTATTATCGTGATTTCCATTTTTCTATCCCTCCTCTCTAACTCAGATTCTTTCTCCTGGATGATCATAAGAGGTACTTTGAAAAACTGGCCATATACTGTAATCACTATGCAAGCCTCATCCCCATGTCCTTCGTGTTAGGTGAGTTGCTCACCCTCTCTACGCAGGTAGCGGTATTTATGGTGTTCTCTCCAGAGCAGTGATATAGGCTACAGAAAAACACTTAGTGTGATCGAACATAAAAAACGGATAGGCCTTAAGCTATAGCCTATATCCATGGTACGGCCAAAGGCTCATTGAATAAAAACAATTATGGAAAATGACTCGGATAAAGTGGAATACAATGATCGTTGGATATGTAGCATCGACGTTTCTTAGTCGTTCACTCTCTCTCTCCCATAGGTTTTTATGTGACGCTAGTGGTAAACCGCTGGTGGAGTCAGTACACCTGCATCCCGTTGCCCGACCGGCTCATGTGCGTGCTCTCGGGTGGCTTGCAGGGTGGCGACGAGCGCGGCCGGCTGCTACGGCGCACCTTGATGCGCTACGCTAGCCTGTCGGCACTGCTGATCTTGCGCTCGGTCAGCACTGCCGTCTTCAAGCGTTTCCCCACCATTGATCACGTCGTGGAAGCCGGTAAATGGCTTTGTGCATAAGGGAATTTTTTTTATTGTTAATCAGCATACCATTCATGATCTCAGTGACACTGTCATAGTTCAATCTTAAAGGATTTTTATCCGAAATGTGGAAGCAACTCATTAACACCTTATGATTATCTCAAAGATAAGAGGTATTTTCCATTTCCAATGTTAAACTCGCCTACTTAAACCATTACACAAGCAATGTAAAATGTCCCAATTTTCTGCCAGTTCTTAAATAGTTGGAGTCACCAGAGAAATTCCGCCAGAAGGCTACAAATTGATTTCAGTAGGAAAATTATTTAAAAGTAACAACGCTTTCCCCACATTATTATTATTATTATTATTATTATTATTATTATTATTATTATTATTATTATTATTATTAATTCGATTTATATAGCACTTTTCCAAATGCTCAAAGTGCTTTACAGTGAAGGGGAACTCACCTCACCCACCACCAATGTGTAGCACCCACCTGGGTGATGCACGGCAGCCATTTTTGCGCCAGAACGCTCACCACACATTAGCGAAGGTGGAGAGGGAGGGAACATACTACATACGTAGTCCCTTTAGAAAAGGGTAAAGTCTTGTTGAAGCATGAAACACATATGTGTCAATGCGTATAGATTTTCTTTTGCTAAACTGTCTGAAAGACTACTTGTGGTATTTTGTAGGATAAGAGAATGCTATTCAGCGGCTTCCTTGAGTTGAAAGTGGCCACAAGATAAATATTTTTTTCAGTATTCTTTCGCAGCACCTTTTCAAACCCACAGTAGTAATCGTTGGCTACACTGAAGTCTTACGCCTTAACTATTGTAATTGTTTAACGCTTTTGATCCTCTCAGGGTTTATGACGAGGGAGGAGCGAAAGAAGTTCGAGAACCTGCAGTCGCCATACAATAAGTACTGGATGCCGTGCGTGTGGTTCACAAACCTGGCGGCCGTGGCTCGCTGCGAAGGCAGGATCAAGGATGACAACACTCTCAAACTGCTGCTGGAGGTAGCGATGAGAAGTCGCATGAACATGGATGAAGAGTATAGCCGCAATAGAGAATGCATACGATCAAGCTCCCCTGAGGATCAGTGAAACAATTATGCACCGGGAAGTTGTTAACTTCCAATAATTTCTTAATTTTCTCTTAATCTATGTGACGTTCGTTGACATTTTAAAATACTCCTTTAACAAATTATTTGACCATTGCATAGGCCTGCTTTAACACTAGGTTATTTAGTTACAGCTTGACTGCCTAGACATGAGTTGGAATTGCAGTATGTACACCATTTTGCTCTTTGAACAAGCTATAGGAGTAGTCTCATCAATGTAATGGGGGAATACTGTCTACTTGAACACCCCACTTCCAGATTTTTGAACAAAACATTATCAAAAATCTTTTGGTTGCAAAGCCAAGCAATACTGATTCCCAGAGAGGAGTAAATAAACCATCATAATACACACAATAAATGTATCTGTATGTATTCTTATAATAGGCCTGGCTGTAGGCCTATAGACACAGGTGATTATTTATTTACTTACAAGACAAGGTCTAGTTGGTAGAAGAATGGAATGCAAAGTAACAGTTAATAGAGCCTGACGCAGTTTAACAACTCTTTTTCAGCAGGTTTCCTGCTTCTCATCAAGAAAGGGGGAAGAAAAAAAAAGAGTGTATACATTAGAATAAAGAGAAAGGGAGAAGAGAGGTGATTGTTAGAAGATGAAGTAGGAATAGCAGAGATGGGCAGGTTGGTATCAAGTTAATTGAGGCTAACCGCAGATAGCAAGGGAGGCCGCATTGTATGGAGAGACACAATTTCAGTGTGCAAGGTGGTATTTTTCACTGTGAACAGAAGTGTGTACATGCAATTTTATCTACTGTATACTCATTTTAAAAGTTATAAAGGGATCTGAGGTCCTTAAAGCTGAACCACCTGAAATATTGAAACTGACCTGTCCACAGGAACTCAACGCATTCAGAGGGAACTGCAGCATGCTCTTCCATTATGACATGATCAGCGTGCCTCTGGTCTACACTCAGGTCAGCGGTTAGTTTGTTTTCACAACCTTGTGAAGCAGAAGCTCATACCTGCTTCACTGTTTCTGCTTTCACAGAGGAACATACTTTTGTTCCAAAGAAGACATCATTTGTTGGGCCGGGTTAATATCCAAATAAAAATGGCCTTTTCTTTTTGTATATCAAAATTTTACTCTTGTCTTTCTGCAGGTGGTGACCCTTGCAGTGTACAGTTTCTTCTTCGTTTGTCTGATAGGCCGGCAGTTTCTTGATCCCACCCAAGGTTATTCGGGTCACGACCTTGACCTCTACGTTCCTATTTTCACACTGCTGCAGTTCTTTTTCTATACAGGCTGGCTGAAGGTGAGATCCCCTTACTTTCACCAGAGTCTCAGATTTTCTAGAGAATGATTGAAATGTTGACATCTCTCCTCTCTCCAATCTGCCTCCTAGGTAGCAGAACAGCTAGTTAACCCCTTTGGTGAGGATGATGATGATTTTGAGACTAACTGGTTAATTGACAGGAACTTCCAGGTACATCTTCCTCTGTATCTGTTCCATTATATACGTTTATGTAAAACGTCTTAAACTTAATTGGAGCCACCCACTTACAATGTTAAACTGTAGCTACCTTAGGTGGTCTTTGTTGATGCATCAGAGCTCCGCTTTGTGTGTTGTGACTGTCAGGTGTCCATGATGGCTGTGGATGAGATGTACGGTGACCTCCCAGTTCTGGAGCGGGACCGTTACTGGAACGACTCGAACCCTCGTCCACCCTACACCGCTGCCACTCTTTTTGTCCTCCGAAAACCCTCCTTCCAGGGTTCCACTTTTGACATGGCGTGAGTCTCTAAACACACAAACTAAGCGCAGTTCTGGTGGTTTCTCCACTGACATCCATCACAATCACAGTTCATATTCGCATACTCACATGGATGTAAGGCTATCCCAAGCACCTTTTCAGGGACTTTGGCAAATATTGTGTATGACAAACACAACTCTTATCTTCAAATGAATTACCAGGAAACCCTTTTCTGTGTACTAGCATAATATAATTATTTTTCATCAACATGTTATTTATAATTGTAGAGTTGAGATGATGAGGAGCTGAAGAGAAATTTTCAATATGGTAAAAACTAGAAAAAGAAATGGAAGTATTTAGTCAGTATGGGCAAAGTGAACATGTAAAATATGTATGGACAGTTTTTGCATGTCACAGACAGTAGGCCAGTTATGTTATACAAATTAGGGCCATATTTCTGTCCATGACCAGGTCCAAATCAAATGTAAGGCTGCGCTAAATGCAACAGCGCTGTGCAGACTGTCACACACCCATGTCCTTATCCCCTTCCCCTCAGCGTTCCGAAAGAGGAGATGCACTTCCAGCCCCTGGAGGACATAGCAGAGAACCTGGAGGAGTCTCGGAGAAGGCACCCTAACCACGCCCTGCTCAGCCGCCTCCTGAACGTCGCCCCTTCCCCGACCGGCCTGGTGGGCGGAGCCATCCGACGGACCTCCGCCCAGCTCCAGAGGCTGACGCGCTCCCCTAGCCCGGGCCCCAGCTCCTCGGTCTCCACGGACGACAGCGACGGAGACGACGACGGCGGCGGCAGCTCGATGCATTCCGCCCTGTGCCAGGACACCCAGAGCACCATCTGCAGCTGCGGGGAGGTCGCCAGCCCCCACCCGGCGCCACGGCCGGCGGGCGAGGCAGAGCGGGAGGGCGAGCCGGAGAAGGACGACGTGAACCACTGGCAGAGTAGGACGGAGAAAGAAAAGAGGGATGAGAAGGAGGAGTACGAAAACAAGAAAGAGGCCTTCAAAGTGAAGGCCCCAGCTACTCCACCGCCTCCCTTTCTCCCTCCGCCGTTAAAACCCCAGGATTCAACCACGTACACTGCAGCACAGGCCCCAGGGCTCTTCCGCCACTCTCCCCAGAGACGGGCCTCCAACCAGTTCACAGCCATCCCCTCCAGGTCCCCCGTGCTCAGGATCAAGGACTGCCCAACTTCCCCACGTGCCACGAGCAGCAGCTCAATTCAGGATTTCTTCTCCTTCAAGCCAATCAGTGATCAGTCCAGGGCCACACCCACTCCCGCAAAGCCGGCCAATGAAAGTGGATCGAGACAGTCTCTGCTCACCGTCCCAACATTTTCCAGTGCAGGTTCTCAAGAAACGGCATCTCCTCCAATGACGACAACCTGGTCAACCCCAGCCAATCACTGTCAGCATTCGCAAAATGTTAGCGCGGGGTCAGAGGTGCAACAACCAGCCCAATTATTTCCAAATGGCGAGAACAATCATTAGTGTATGTAACAACGGCCAATGTAATAAAAACGGTCACTGTAATAACTTTATCCTTTTTAATGTATTAACTGCCGATTGGTGCAATAATCTTGGAACGGTTAATGTAATCACTTTTGCCAGTTTTGCCAATGTAGTAACATACTACATTAAATGGCAGTTTTTTTTTTTTTTTTTTTTTACAAAAGAGGACAAAGTTATTACATTAACATTAGCCATTGTACATCAGTTGAAAGAAAATGTAACCATCTCACCAAAGGCAGGAAGGCAACAGGGGGCTCAACAGACCCGTGACAGACAGGAAAATCAAACACTGAATGAAGCAGCCCCTACTACATCAGTCATCCATTTCAAGCTCCACGGACAGACTGTGGGGGACATGGGGGGTGGGGTGGGTGTTTGCAGCAGAGACAATGTGCTGTGGCACTTCAATGTGATCGCCAAAGATCTGCGCGCACTTCACAAAGAGAGAACCTGGGATTCTATCTGCAAAAGTAACGACAGAGAAGAAAAAGAAACACAACACAGGTACTACCGCAGAGAGTTGTTCAAAATACAGGGTTCCGTTTGATACATTAATTCATCGTTTAATTCCAGTTCTATCTCTGCTAGTTCAGCATCTGGATTTTTATCGTTAACTACAGCTTTTCTACAGATACTTTTGAAGTATATACTGTAACTTTTTTGAAAAAAGTTTGTTTGCTGAATGAAACTGCAAACTGTGGCAGTTGTATTACACATCCAAAAATAAATAGGAGAACAATGACACGGTCTGGTACCCAATGTCTGTTTTATTTGTAGTGCAAGAGACAAAACAGACGGACTAACTTTTAACCTATAATCTACACATGACCCCCCCCCCTCTATTCTGGACAGATTTAAAAAATAAAAACAAATTAAAGTCAGAAATGTACGGAACAGAAATTCACACAAACCCCTATCAACCCCTAGTCCTTGTAGAAATAGGTTTGGATACAGAAATACAGTTATATACTAAACATGGGTTTCTTACCAAAACAAAGCTAAAACAGTGTTAAATTAAGCTGTTTCACACACACAGAGACAATATGGTCAGTTAGTAGGCACACTCAAGCACTGAATTTGAGTTGCAGTTTGAAAATAAAAATTAAACCATTAGCACAGCTAGTAACCAAAATCAATGGGTGCAAATATAAGAAACACTTTATCTAGCACTTGAGAAAATAAGTGTATGACGACCACGTGTTGCCATGTTCTCTGAAGCTCACTCGTATATATTCACTAATGGGTTTCTGCGATTGGGACTGGAAACCAATGACTTCAACAAGCATCACATGGAAGGACAAATAATTTTACAAGACACACCGTATACAATATTTTTTCACAGCTGATCAGGTTTCAGGACTTGGTAAGAGGCGTTTGTGTATTTCAGTCCGGAAAAGACTCCGAATTTTACAGAAACACACAATTTAGGTCTGAACAAAGCCAGGCATCTTTGGTGATTTTCAAATTTCCCAAAGAATCATAAAAAAAATTCACACAATGGATGTTGGGATGAGACATTTATCCATGTGTTTAGAGGTACAACATGGGTTTAAAAAAAAAAGTTAGTTTCAGTGTATTTGCTACCAAACCCAGCATTAATTAACATAGCACCTATACATATTGTCGATCTGTAGTCTCACAGGTAGTGTAGTACAATAAAAAAAAAAAGCATTCTCTTAAGAACGTAGACCAGATTTTGATCCAGTGTTGTACATATACATTCACATTTCAAACGGTCAGGTGTACCATACATAAGGAAAGTACCATCATGCATTTAATTTAGTCAAGCTTATTGATGCATCAAGTGTGCAAAATATCAACGTAGCTTGGGAAAAAGTGTTGGGTGTCATAAAAGCACATCTCTCCATGAGATCAAGTTAAAAGTGCCCTTTGTTTAACACGGGGGTTTACCGATCACTCAAAGAAGTGCAAAATATGTACAGATGGACAGAGACTTATCTGTGTACCACACACACTTTGGTGCCAGAGCGCCACACACATAATGTAGTGTTGCAGGAGATGCACGGAGGTGCGCAATGGCACTGCTCAGTCAGTGTGCAGGTCTGTGCACTACCGGTTTTGTCCACTGAGCAGCTAGGATTTCAGTTTAATATTTCAGCTGGGTGCATGCAGAAAGTGCACATTAAAAACAAAAATAAAAAATGTCAATAAAAAATAAAATTCATAACCCTGGACATGATGAAGAATCATCATCAACTAGATGAAAGTGTTCAGGGTTACAGACCTTTGTTTTTTTTTGTTTTTTGTTTGTTGAGAAGTTTCACCAGCATTTTTCAGCTGTACGCTTCAACAAGTTTTACAAGACATCCACTGTGTATATGGCCACAGCAAAAAGACAAGAGAACACACATAAGAACAATAGAAAAGAAGACCCAAAAAGTGTACATGATGGACAGCAGAACAGACCAACCAGCTGAGTTCAATCCCACTTTAGGATTTTTAAATATTCTTTAAAGTCCAGTGCACCATTTTGTTCAGACAGCCCAGTACGACTATCAGAGAGAAACAGACACCATCACATGCCACATCAGTCAAATAAGAATGACCAACATAGCGCTCGACAGTAAAATCAATAGCAATACACAATTTAAACTGAGTAAATAAAATGCCAAAAGACCACATCATTTAGCCTTTCAGAAACAACGCCCTGGCTGAGTGCCGTGTCTAAATTAAGGCTGTTGTTCTCCAGTTGAAGTGTATTCTACGCCACAGGCATTGTTTTCTTCAAACTTGTGTAGTAGTGGTCTCACCACCATTTAGCTCCAAACAGGAAACGATAATTTTTCTCTACGTCAGATCAGTGTAATCACCATTTACGCTATTCTAAATTACAAACGAAAATGTAATTACTTTGATAGAAATAGACTTAAAGAACAGCAGTCAACATGTCCTTCCGAATCAGTCGTGATGAATCAATGTGTGATTTCTCTTCCCCAACATTAAGGCCTTTCTGTTCGGTCTCTCTAGTGTTGTAAAAGGAAAAAATCTCCAACCCAACTCTGCTATGGGGGGCCTTTCAAACCACAGCTGTTAAATTTCCAGTAATACTACAATAAAAACTATTTACAGTTTAAAAAGATCAAATCAAAAAACATGCACAGAAAATAAGATTATTAAATTCGGATAATCTGTGCTCGTGAAATATTCCTGATCATATAAATGTATCTTATTAAAAAACAGCGAATAAAAATCCTGCAGCTGGAGATGAGCGTGTGTTTGTTTTCTGCGTTCGTGACCAGCACTGAAGCGTCAAAAAGCTCCTGCAGGAATCGATCACTGCCAGTACCAGCACAGGCCTGTAGAGGGAGGCAGTACCCTGCCTGGAAAAAATATAAACCGAGAGGAGAGCAGAGATCGCTAGAAAATACTGATGAACACCAGGGGGCACCAGAGAGCAGAGAGGAGAAAATGGCCTACATAGACGTGGATACTGTGCCACCTTCCACTCCTAGTGTACTGCACTCAGTCCGTAAGGCGCTTCCTATTCTGGGTCCTGGGTCCTGGGTCCTGGAGAGGGGCCGGCTCTTATCTGGGCTGCAGTCTGGAGGTCAGGCCCTTCCTGGCCTGGGAGGACTGCCTCTGCTGGGCCAGGAAGGACTGCGCCTGGCCCGGCGACCCCGACCTTTCACCCGCCACCTTCTGGTGCAGAGCCATGCCCTGAAAGACCAGCCAGAGTGACGATGCGCCGTGAGAAGGTGCAGGAGAGACCCCACCCCCCCCATTCCCCCCCTCACGGGTTCAAAGGTCGTGTGTATCGGGGCATTTCCCCACACCGCGCACACTCACCATGTTGTACCAGGCACTGATGATGAGCTTCTCCTCCTGCTCGTGTCTGGACTTGGACTTCTCGTAGTCGTGCTGCACGGAAACAAGGAAGAGTGACATCAGAGAGGCAGTGACATCAGAGAGGCGGAGCGGAGTCCTGATTTAGGACTGAGAGGGAGGGGGAGAGGACGGGAGGGGAGGGGAGGAGGTGCTTACCTCCAGGTGCTGGATCTTGCGCTCCTTCTCACTCAGCTGGTTCTTCAGGGTGAGCAGCTCAGGCGACAAGGAAGGAGACTGCTGTTTGGGGTCCAGCGTCTTTATCACCTGCAGACAGACAGACAGACAGACAGACAGACACGCAGGTAAGGCTACTTTCGGGGCGAGGTTGGCATTCACAGGGCCTTGCTGCAAAAGGCATCTGTGCTCTGTCAACCTACCCTGTATGAATGAAGGATAAAAATAAATAAGACTCCAGGGCCTCTCTGCACACAGACTCTGGTGACAGAGTACAGATTACCCAGGAGGCCGTGCGGCGGCTCGCTCACCGTGCGCGCCTTCTCCACGTAGCGCTTGTAGCGCTCCTCCATCTGCTTCATGTCCTCGTCCTTCTTCTTCAGGATCTCCTGCAGCTCGTCGATCTTCTTCGCCACTGACGGACAGGCAGGCAGGCAGGGAGGGAGGGAGGGAGGGAGGGAAGGAAAGAGAAAAGACCGGTGTATGCGGTACGCTGTGAAACGGGCGTGGACCGGGCCGATCTCCACGCAGTGGACAAACGGACCCCGGCAGAGGGGCTTGCGCTCGTGGCAGCGCTGTGCTTACTGTTGCCGTCCACTTTGGGCTCCAGGTCATCGATGTACTCCTTCTTCTTCTGCAGGTCTGAGTGAGCCTCGTGCAGCTTCTCCCTGTGTGGACCAGAGGAGCAGTTACACCCGGAAACAGCCTGTACCACTCAGCCTGCACAATCCTTCAGCTGCTCCGTGCATTACGGGATACTCACAGATGCTCCTCCAGCTTCTTTTTCAGCAGGGACGACTGTGAGGGGACAGAAACGCAGGCGGTTAGGAGCGCAGTGAGCCGCACACACAGAGCGCACACACACACACACACACAGCAAGGCTCATCTCTCCAATCAGGAGCGCACGCGCAGGCAGCTGTACTTACGATGGCCTGAGAGGCAGGGCGGCGATGGATCGGACGGGAGCGGAGCGGAGGGGACAGAGACAGGCATGCGTTAAGACTCAATTTCCACAGCAGGCCAGTTAGGACGTCCCACACAAGGAAAACAATCAATCAAAGACCGCAAATCAGGTGAGAACTTCCACAGTCCCAGAGGACCAGGGGGTTACTGCTAGGTGCTTTTCATTTGACCTGCTGGATCCAAGGATTCCTGGCCTCACAGAACCAGGCAGGCTTTCATGTTTCTGTGCAGATTGTCAGTGAATTTAAATCACACTTAAATTTATCACCACAAGACTTCATTGAGATGGATGAGATTACATATCATTTTTGTAAGATGATCATCACAATCAGGCTTTGAGATCTGGGAGGAGGGGGGGTATTTCATGAAGCAGGATTACCGAGCTCGCTGGATTAACCGGACCGAGCACTTCAGTCCACGGTCCAGATTTGGGAGGGTTCCGGGTTTTACTCCGTGCAGTTATCCAGCTAAGTCAGTAATCCTGCTTTGTGAAACGGGGCCCGGGTTCTGAGATCAGGGTTTGGCAGGACAGCTGGTAAAGTGGGCGGGGCCTGTTTGAATAGAGGGAGGAGTCCGTGGGCCTCACACACTCACATCCTCGGCTTTGCTGCCCTGCTCCTGGAGGGCCCTCTGCAGCTCCTCCACCTGAGAGCGCAGATCAGCCACCTGCTGCTGATTCAACCTGGAGACACCACAGAGGGAGAGGGAGAGACAGAGAGGGAGAGGGAGGGAGAATGAGAGGAAGAGGGAGGGAGAATGAACATAACCCACGTACAACCTGTGACTGCTGTCAAACTAACCGGCACATTCTCCACCGCCCTGCCCACCACCACATGCGCACAGTTCTACATGTGATCTGACCCTCTGCTGCCCAACCTATCACACAGCAGCATTCTCTCTTACGGGACAGTCACAGGCACTTGCACCTTGTAAAACACACACACATTGGCACATGCGTGAGACAAGCGCGTGCACACGCACACGCACACGCACACGCACACGCACACGCACACGCACACGCACACGCACACACCTGTTCTGGGTCTCCAGGGTGTTCTGGCTGCGTTGAGACTCCTCCAGCTGGCCCTGCACCTCCAGCAGCTGCTGCCTGTAGCTCTCCTCCTGCACGCACAGCATCCGGTTCTCACTCTGCAGACGCACCACCGTCTCCCTGGGAGACCGCGTCCAGGGAAACCAAGGAGGGAGGGAGGGAGGGAGAGAGAAATGACTGAGCAGGAGGGCAAGCACAGGGCCAAGACTTTAAACATCTACAGCAGATGCAAACATGCAACGGTGTGCTTAATGGATTTCTCCCCCAATGCCCCCCAGGACCTTGGCACACTCAGCAGCCATTTTAATTGAAATTTCAAAAACAAAACAAACACTAGTTTAAGACATTCAGAAAAACCACTTAAGTGCTTTCAATATCAGACAAGATGCCTAGTCCATCCATCCATCTATTATCTATACCCGCTTATCCTGGGCAGGGTTGCGAGGGATGCTGGAGCCTACCCCAGTGTGCAAACCATGTATGCCTGTGCAATATGTGCAATGAAGTCACCCAGCACAGGCACTCACTTGAACTCTGTGGGCATGATTTCAGAGGCCAGGTTTCCTACAGTGCTGGAGTCATCCTCACACAGGCCACCTGCAGGGGGCGATAGAGAGCAGGAGAGCAGTCAGGGGAGGCACGTACAGACACTGCGACAGCTTCATCTCCCGCAGGGGTCCCCCACCGTCACCCATCTTGAGATTTTCTGGGGCTGGTGTGGGCATAGACTTCTGTTTCAACCAAATTCTAAAACATCCCCCATTCAATTCAACTGAATGAAGACTATGATGGTTGATACCCCACTCCCCTCAGGCTGGTGACCCAGCTCATGCCCCCACTCCCCTCAGGCTGGTGACCCAGATCATACCCCACTCCCCTCAGGCAGGTGACCCAGATCATACCCCACTCCCCTCAGGGTGGTGACCCAGATCATACTCCACCCCCCTCAGGGTGGTGACCCAGATCATACTCCACCCCCCTCAGGCAGGTGACCCAGATCATACCCCACTCCCCTCAGGCGGGTGACCCAGATCATACCCCACCCCCTCAGGTGGGTGACCCAGATCATACCCCACCCCCCTCAGGCGGGTGACCCAGATCATACCCCACCCCCTCAGGCTCGGGGGCTCACCTGCTTGGCTGAGGCACTTCTGCTGCACCTGAGCACAGCGCAGCTCCTCGTTGTTCTCCCGCAGTGTGTCCCTCTCCGAGATCAGGCGCTGTGGACACAACACACACACACACACATCTCCATCTGAGCTGCACACGCGTGCATGCACACACAGACCACACCCCACTACCGCAAACACGTCACACGCACCTCCATCAGAGACCACACACGCGCGCGCGCGCACACACGCAAACACAGCCTCACCTCCTTCTCCTTCTGCAGGGCCTCGTACTTGTCGTGCAGGTTCTTGTACTCAAACTGCCACTTCTCAGCCTTCAGAGCCTCGGACGAGTGTTTGGCGTGGAGCTCGTGGACCTTCACCACACAGAACAGAGACAAACCAGAGCGGTCACACGCGGTCTGCTAATCATAACAACACGACTAGTAGTAAAGGCTTTCTGAAAACAGGCTTCCTGGCCACTGAAAATAATGTTTTGCATGTGTACTGAAGGAGGAGGGGGAACCCACATCTGAAGGAGAATGTGTGTAATTTGCATGAAGGCCCGGTTTGGCCGAGGCCACGCTGGCGCTGCTGCAGCCCCCTGGCGGCTCACCTGTCTCTTGTAGGTGTCCAGCTGGCTGCGGACGGCGTTGGCGCGCCGGAGCTCCTCCTCCAGCTCGCAGGTGCGCTGCATGTACACCGTGTTCCTCTCCTCCAGCAGGCGCACCTGCCGGCGCAGGTCGCCCAGGTCCTCCAGCTTGCGCTTGTACGTGTCCACCAGCGCCTCCAGCCTGCTCACGCGGTCCGAGGAGTGCCTGCGCGGGGGAGAGGGGCGGGGTCAGTGCCTGCGCGGGGGAGAGGGGCGGGGTCAGTGCCTGCGCGGGGGAGAGGGGCGGGGCCAGTGCCTGCGTGGGGGAGAGGGGCGGGGTCAGTGCCTGCGCGGGGGAGAGGGGCGGGGTCAGTGCCTGCGCGGGGGAGAGGGGCGGGGTCAGTGCCTGCGCGGGGGAGAGGGGCGGGGTCAGTGCCTGCGCGGGGGAGAGGGGCGGGGTCAGTGCCTGTGTGGGGGAGAGGGGCAAAGTCAGGGGCGGGGTCAGTGCCTGCGCGGGGGAGAGGGGCGGGGTCAGTGCCTGTGTGGGGGAGAGGGGCGGGGTCAGTGCCTGCGCGGGGGAGAGGGGCGGGGTCAGTGCCTGCGCGGGGGAGAGGGGCGGGGTCAGTGCCTGCGTGGGGGAGAGGGGCGGGTCAGGGGCGGAGTCAGAGCCTGCGCGGGGGAGAGGGGCGGGGTCAGTGCCTGCGCGGGGGAGAGGGGTGGGGTCAGTGCCTGCGTGGGGGAAAGGGGCGGAGTCAGGGCGAGGTCAGTGCCTGCGTGGGGGAGAGGGGTGGAGTCAGGGGCAGGGTCAGTGCCTGCACGGGGGAGAGGGGCGGAGTCAGGGGCGGGGTCAGTGCCTGCGCGGGGGAGAGGGGCGGAGTCAGGGCGAGGTCAGTGCCTGCGTGGGGGAGAGGGGCGGAGTCAGGGCGAGGTCAGTGCCTGCGTGGGGGAGAGGGGTGGAGTCAGGGGCAGGGTCAGTGCCTGCACGGGGGAGAGGGGCGGAGTCAGGGGTGGGGTCAGTGCCTGCGTGGGGGAGAGGGGTGGAGTCAGGGGCAGGGTCAGTGCCTGCACGGGGGAGAGGGGCGGAGTCAGGGGTGGGGTCAGTGCCTGCGTGGGGGAGAGGGGTGGAGTCAGGGGCGGGGTCAGTGCCTGTGTGGGGGAGAGGGGCGGAGTCAGGGGCAGGGTCAGTGCCTGCATGGGGGAGAGGGGCGAGGTCAGGAGCGGGGTCAGCGCCTTTGTGCCTCCCTGTGCGTTCCCCCCACCCCCCCGGCCCTGCCTCCGTACCGCAGGATGTCCATCTCGTCCTTGAGCGTCTGCGCCTCCTGCGCCAGGCTGGTCAGCTCCTCGTTGCGCTGCTGCAGCTCCGACACCTCCCTCTCCAGCGCCTCCTCCCGCGTGCGCAGGTCGTCCCGGGCGCTCTCCAGCCTGCAGGGGGCGCACCCACAGGGGTTCAGTCATCCCATACTGCGCTTTTAGGACAATGAGGGGTTCGCGGTAGTGTTCCGCGCAGTACAGCATGTTGCTAATAAGCAGTATATAGTGCAGTGCGGTGGTACAGTCCGTACATCATGTAGTGTAGCCAGATGCAGCATGCAGTGTAGCACAGTGAGGACTGTTGATACAGGCCTTCTGTTTAGCACACGGTGTTGCTCTAAACGTTGGTGCAGAAGTACAGTGTGGTGGTGTATGCAGTAAGTGGTATAGGCATGTCGGGGGCATGTGTTGTGTAAGATACAGTATAATACAGCATAGAGAGCAGTGTGGTGGTGTATGCAGTAAGTGGTATAGGCATGTCGGGGGCATGTGTTGTGTAAGATACAGTATAATACAGCATAGAGAGCAGTGTGGTGGTGTATGCAGTAAGTGGTATAGGCATTTCAGGGGTGAGTGTTGTGTAAGATACAGTATAATTCAGTACAGAGAGCAGTGTGGTGGTGTATGCAGTAAGAGGTATAGGCATTTCAGGGGTGAGTGTTGTATAAGATACAGTATAATTCAGTTCAGAGAGCAGTGTGGAGGTGCGGGGCAGCACCTGAAGTTCTCCTCCTGCAGCTGCTCCATCTGGCTCTGCAGCAGCAGCAGCTTCTTGCCGGTGATGGTGGAGGAGGCGTCCTGGGGGTCACAGCGACCCAGCCGCTCCTTCAGGGAGCGCGCCTCCGCAGCCAGCAGCGCCTTCTCCTCCACGAGGGCCGAAACCTGAGGGAGCAGACACACGCAGGCGGCGCCACAGACAGACGGACGGACAGACGGACAGACAAACAGACAGACAGACAGAGGGCAGCAGACCGTCAGCGACACGGAAACGACGGAGCCAAGAGCACAGCAGGGAGCTCATCAGACACAGGAGCATCATGGGAGCAGCACAAAGGGACCGGCAGTACTGAAAGAGAAACGAGTGAAGGAACACACCGAGACGCACGGAGACTTTGGACAGAGAGTCAGGCGCGTCACAAACCAGAAAGCTGAAAAACAGCATGCTTTTCTCTGCCCTATGAACAAGAGGACGTGACCTGTATTTAACTGGCAGGCAGCGGCAGCTGGCGTTCACGCTCCCAGTGCCGCTGTTGTGTTAGAGCAGGCAAGGGGGTCACACAGACTGACCCTTTTGTTCAAGCAATTAGTAGAGGAGACGAGAGTGGGTCAAATTCCACCCCAGTCAGCAGCAGCAGCAGTGCACATGTGACCGATGACATCATGCCTGCAGGTCTGAGTTCACCTAACTCTGACTGGGTGTCAGACTGGGGAGGCCCAATAAGGTTAAAACCACAGCAGCCTTAACAGAGCCACCCCCCCCCACCCCGGCTCATTTGGAGTGAACATGCCTGGCTTAGAGCCGCCCCCCCCCCCCCCCCCGACCAAAATGAAACATGCCATGACAGGTCAGAGTGATGACAGGGAAGGACTGGTTACACATGCGAGCACACATCCACTGCCAGAGCTGCTCTCCCGAACTCTGTGGGGTTAGGCAAGCCGGTGTTGGGGGTTCAGCTGAGGGGGCTGCTTACCTTCTGAACGTCACCGCAGCCTGAACCCTCCACAGCCCTACGCTGAACAACTTCACAGGACAAACGGCTCGCCTTAACACCACACGAGTCACACAAACAACTGCAAACAGAAGCTTCATGATGCTAGCGCAGTGACTGATGGGAACACGACCACTGGGGGCGGTCATCTCCCCAACGACCACGACGAAAATGCTAAATACGAACACGTTGAAATCATACGTGTGCACACAGTTCACCATATGCAATGGCTGGCAGTACAGTTAGCAGGAACAGCAGGAACACAGACTGAGGAAAACTGACGCAGCACACCGGCACAGGGCAGCAGCTACGCACACTGAGCATGCTCCATGCCCTCTGACCTCCCAAGCTCACGCCTCACCTGGTGCTCCAGGTCCCGGCAGCGCCCGCTCAGGTCCTCCTTCTCCTCCGCCTCTTCGCTGAGGAAATAGTACTTCCGAGACTGGAAGGAGAGGCAGAGAAAAACAGGAGGGCGAAACGGAAAGGGAAAGAGAGAGAGAGATGGGCAGATGCACAGAAGAGTGTCAGATAAGCAAAAAAAAAAAAAAAAAAGAAAAACAACAGCGATAAAATTCCACAGCCGAAACAAGTCTATCCAGGGAACACAACATGTAGCAAACATGTCAGAGTTGAGCACTTTCCTCCAGACAGTAAAAAAAGCTCAAGGCCAAACAACACAGCGCCTCACCTGATAGTCAAAGTCTCCATACGTCTCAGGGCTTCCTGGCTCTACAGTTTCTTTAGTCAGCAGCTAGAACACAGCATCAAGAACACAATGCCTTAAAACACCACACCATAGAACACTGAAAAACTTCTTGGGTCGCTTGAACATTGATTCTTCAATAAAACTTTTAAAAAATAGTATGTACTTAATAACAAAAAACCTGAGGGAAAAACTCAAACCACAATTCCCTTACGTCGAGAGAGAGGATGAACACAAACTGTCGCGGTTTGTAACTACGCATAAAAAAGGACATCACGTTTGCAGACAGGTTTGAGGTTGATCGTACTGGATCAAAAAAAGGAGTAGTGGCAGTCTCACCTCTTGGATGGCAGTCATGACAACGTGCTGGACAGACTCCTCCAGGGTCATAATCTGCTGGATGTGCTCTGCGGGAGAGAGACCGGCCGTGACACAGAGACTGAAACACTGTCTCTCCCCAGGCCCCCCAGGCCCCCCCAGCACCCACGCGCAGCGCCAACTGCACGCTGTGAGCCAGCCTCGCTCTCTCTCTCTCTCTCTAGCCCCCGCTAACTCTGTCACAAAAGGGTCCCGCTTTGTTTAGAGATGAGACAAAGCAGAGGTGGGCTTTACTGTCCGCGTGCAGGACCGACCTTCTCTATGTGCGGAGGCCATTTCCTGCTGACTTTTGCCAATTCAATAGTGAACCGCTGAGCACAGGCTTTGTAGGTAGGGCCTGAAAATGCCAAAAGAAAGATGTTTTGCACGGAGCTATGCTAATGAGTGCATCTTACGGGCCGTGGGACATAAGTGTTTCAAACACATTAAGACTTCATGAGGTGTCGGACGAGCCACAGACAATAAATTGCCCTTGGAAGCATGGTGTGGGACACTGTTCTTTTCGCCTGGATTTACTGCCTGCCTGCCTGGAACCAGCACTGACTAACGGACGTGTGCACTACATGCTCAGATACGACCCCGAAAGCCTCCCAAAGCTATCCCAGCTCACCTTGCTTCTTCTCGCAGCTGACGGCACAGCCCAGCACCAACTGCACAAGCTTTCCCAGTTCGGCCACGTCGCCCATCTCCCCGATCAAGCAGACGTCCGGAAGATGCTCGTCCGACACCGGGTGGCCCAGAACCTGCACAGATGGTGGACAGGTAAGAAGGTTTAGCAGAGAACAGCAGAGTGAGACCATGTGGAAGTACACGTTAAGTACCGTCCTAAGGTAAGAGTACAGTCAACAGTGTGTGGTGTCAAGCGGCCAGTGATGTGAAGGTGTGTGTGGCGTTGCATGGTACTTACATCGTGATAATACTCCAGCATGCTCTGCAGGATCTTCTTCAGGTTGCTCACCTGGAGAAACAGCAGCCAAATGTCTGTCTGAAAACACTTCTGAACAAACAACTTATGTAGGCAGTATAATGATGATGAACGAACTTTTTTGAAAAAGAACCACTGGCGAATATGTTGCTGACCACCGTGGTCAGTATACTCAAAACAAACTCCACGTTCTTTGTTTTATGTCTTGTACCTTATTGAACCTGTGTTTTGTAGCTGTCCAATGACCATGATATGCACTTTTGTACCTCGCTTTGGATAAAAGCGTCTGCTAAATAAATGTAATGTAATGTCACTCCACACCACTGAGGGGCGCACAAACTTGACGCACAGATTTTTCCCAAGTTGCTTTGCACAGCTCAGGATCACTGACACTAGAGATGCTTTGCTAAAACGACCACTGCTGGGACCCCACTTCTAATGCCAGGAATTTGAGCACATTTCGTTGTCTTTAAAATATCTGTGTGATAAATCGTAGAGATGACAGTATCCTTGCACGCAACTCTTCATTCAAGAGTAATCATCCCAGAAGTATTCCAGTCAAGATGACAATGCTACCGCAGTCATATCTAGCTGGGATACAGGAGACGTCAGGAAGTGGTGTCCAATCCGATAGATTTGCGATGATAGAATAATTAAATCGAGGAAATTGATGTCATTTGTCAAACTAAGGACAAATTGCTTCGACAAAAAGGTAGCCAAATAAAAGATGAGGAAACTACCTATAAAAGATGGGGAAACTGGTAACAAGGTAGCTAATTACCTACCTAGCGATACTGGTCTCGCCATATTTTATTTGGATAGCTCTCTTTCCAAATGATTTGTCATCAGTTAGGCTAACAAATGAGGTCAAACTTTCCTCCTGGCATGACCCACCATGCAAACCTATTGGATAGGACACCCCTTCCCAAAATCTCCTGTATCCCATCTAGACACAGCCTGCTACACGACAGCACAGCGATGCAATGGGCAGGAATATTAAGTTGAACTCTGCCCCTAGTCAGTCAGCCATGACCACAACCAACCATGTGATATTTGGTTGAACTAATCGCAGACAGGGGGAGTTCTGCAAACACGGGAATTGCCCGCGAACAGTTTGCGCTGGGGCCACGCACACACCACGCCGGATAGACTCAAGACACCGTGTCTTTTCGTACGTCTCCCGCTCGAAACTGAAAAGGTTCGGGTTTCGTATTGAGTATACTGGTGCCTTAACTGCAGCCCACCGCTGACCGACTGGCCCTGGCTTCTGAAGAATGCGGCCGCTTGTCTCCTACCTTCAGCCGCCAGTTGGCCCCGCCTTCCTCCTTGATCCTGCCCAGCCATGGCTCGTTGAACCAGGAGGAGTCTCTGAAACCGAGGGCAAGAACCACACCATGAGCAAATCAAGAGGGGCCATTTTCCACAGCTCACCAAAAAGACAGCCACACTCAGCTTTCTCAAAAAGCAGGCGGAACAACCGGAAAAATGATACAATGAAGCACATATCTTCATAACGCTCATCTCTGCTTTGCCTTTGAGAAAATAAGCCATTTTCATTAATGCCTATGTCTTAATGCCTTTAAAAACACACGTTGACTGTGCATTTCTTCATTTGTTTTAGCACAAGCTGCTCATTCCATCAAAGAATGACAGGCTCATGATGCACACATGCAGTTTATTACACAAGATACATGCAGTTTATTTTTGCCAACATTTTTGAAGTGAGCTTTAATCAGGGGTCTGGATGACTTCTGTTGTAGGCTGTGCCATATTCTGAGGGGTTAGGTTACCTTTATATTACCAAAACCTGAGGCTGAAGACTCCAGAACCAGAATACCTTCAGTCCAAAACTTTTACAAGATTCTCATGATGAAGGTCCAAAAAAAGAGCGATCATATAAAACAGGATGCCACACTCATTTGTATCTCGCTCGGGCATCCAGCTTCCACCAACAGTTTGTTCAAATCTGAATAACTTGACCGTAATGGATACCACTGTATTTCAAGGAAAACTACAGGTCAATTTCCACACTTGCTAAAAAGCTTAACTTGCTGATTTTGTAGGGCTTCCTAGAAGAGCCTGGGGGGAGTGTGGTTGACCACTTGCTCCCAGCTCCCTCCCTCAGTCCTGCATAGCCCAAAAACAGCCAGTCCTGAATCCAGGGTTCCCCTCCACCGCCACCACCCCCACCCAGTTGA
Organism: Anguilla pacifica; assembly: GCA_039654925.1. Classification (NCBI taxonomy): domain Eukaryota; kingdom Metazoa; phylum Chordata; class Actinopteri; order Anguilliformes; family Anguillidae; genus Anguilla; species Anguilla pacifica. The sequence continues at coordinate 70,649,161 of CM077285.1, read as the reverse complement.
CGGGCTTACATTCTGTGCAGCACCTGGGCGATGGCCACTCCACTGGTCAGGTCCTGCTTGCTACTGCAGCAGGGTACCTGAAACGTCTGCAACTGGGAGGTCAAAAGAGAGAGAGAGAAGGGCAAGGACAGAGGCAGGTGAGAAGTGGATGGAATAGGTTAGTAAGAACGGCTGAAAGTGGGAAAACAAATGATATCCGTAGCTTTTTTTTTTTTTTTTAAACAGTTTTGGTTGTCATACACATTAATTCATCGTAAAGTGTGGGAATCAGATTCCTCTTCAGGAGTAAATAATTGCCAGTTTACCACGTTTAATTTCAATTAGGCAAATAACTATTGCTGGAACGTAATTTGGTTGATAGCTTTGTTGTACTGTATATTAACCAGACGACAGCAAAAACATAGTCTGCTCTGTTTGACCACAGTCCAGTGGCTAGCTAGTGTTAGCTAACGGTAGCTACCAGCTGTCTGTTCGAAAAGTGGAGTTGTCCACGACAATAAAACACACCACGTTACTCCTTGCTAACGTTGGTGTTATTACATACCCACCGTTAGCCAGTTACGAACACTGACGTTAACAGAGGCCATATCATTTATAGGTAGTGAACGTTAACGCAGTTAGCTAGCTAGTTGTTAATAGAAGTGGAATATCTCCCTAGTTGGCTAGCCAAGTTCCGCTGCAGCAGCGAATTGTTAAAGATCCCAGTCTACCTGTCGATTTCCAAAACTAGATATTCAGCTTGTTAACTTTTTTGTTACAATTTCCACAGGGCACCAATTTAATAATTCTGTTCTCCGACAACAAAGAATGGAACTGACAGGATTAATCCAGCCACCTGTTCCTGAAAGCATGCTAGCAACAGAAAACGGCCACGGGGCACAACACTGAACCAGTTCTGTTCCACGTCATTGCACTGATCTTTTATAGACCATGGCCTTCATACAACTTACCCAGTTTAGTAACGAGTCGCAGAGCTCTGCTTTATTAAGACTCATCGTGCTTCTTCTGTAAAATATGTAGACAACTTAGCTAGCCAAGCTGCTACTTTGTTTTGCTGGCAACCCAGTCCAGGAATGGCCTCCCCTTGCGTAATTTAATACCGTGTACTTGCGGTGAAACCCCACATGAAAGGGGTGTGTTATAGAGTTTTGGGCATGATTTGTGGCACTTGATTGGATCTCAGAAGCATGGTCCTCTTGACCTCGTGTTGTGGTCAAATCAGAAAACACACAGCGCAACTCTCGCGTTTTTCCTTCGTCAGTAAATAAACGATGTGGCCTTTGTACCACGCTTTGTACCGTGGAATTCACCATAGCAACAGATTTGGGAAAGGTAACCGTCTATTTGCCTGTATAAAATTCCAAGGCCCACAAACCATAGCGCTGCGAATAGGAAGAAAGGTTGTCTGACCGAAAATGAAATGGTGCACCGTAATTATAAAAATAAATTGTTTGTATATTTTAGATTTGGTTTGATAATATATTTTCTCTAATTTTTGTTGCTTTTTCCGCACTGTTACAACAGCTAACTTAAATGAAAACAAATAAAGAAGTAACATGTTATTTTGATTCAATTTAGTAGAAGAGAACGTCAGTGCATCCCTGTGGACACTCAACCAACTCCTATAGGTCCCTGTGAGCAAAAGATCCAATCGACCTGGCAAACAACATTCCAAGAAGCTTGCGTTGAAAGCTGGTGCGTAAATCAATTTACTAACCATACTCCGTTAATATTTCCTTGTACAAGAACCAATGTTATACAATGAAACCATTTTTGTTACACTCACTGCAATGCTGCATCATAAACAAATTCTCTCAAAGCTGTGCTGTTCTAGAATGTTGACGCACTTTAACAGAAACTCTGTATTCTGACGTACTGTTTGGCCGATGGGATTACATTGCAAATGGCTGACATGGAAATTTGATTTAATATACCGATACCTGTTTCAAGATGTGTTTGTTTGTGATCAACCGCATTTAATCTTTTTACTAGTCAAAGTTATTTGTTTCTTAAATGGTCTTAGGAACACACTGAAAATACAATTTTCTGCACACTGGAGGGAAAAAATCTCACTTAACAAAATAATGTAAACATTGTTAGAGTATTAAGCCTTCAAATGTGCATTTTATTAAATGAGTTTGAAGCTGGATGTTATATATGTACTCGAATTTTTTTTTATAGCCCACTGTGATGTACATTTTGCTAATCTGTTCTGTTTTTGTTTAACAAATGTGACATTGTTCCTAACTAGTCATCAGAATCATCAGAAGTTATTGGCATATGTTATCTGAAAGCTTTTTGCGATCAGAAATTGGGTAGCCTATTGGGTGCGTAAACGCCAAATGAAGTAATGAATCAAAGAAAGAAAAAAAGGCTTCGCACTCCAAAAGAACACACTTAAAAAAGCTCAATGCTGAAACGTCTCGTAAGTTTTCCAGTATTGTGTTGTGTTTTTTGAAGACAATAAAATATATAATAACAATTACTTAATTGTAGTAACTGAAGAGGTCTGTCTGAATTTTTTGTTTCCCACATACCGCCCACCATATATTTCCTTTTCAAAGGAACATTCGTTGCTGTGGGCTTCCTGTGAGTTATTTGTTGGGGAATGGGTAGAGGCTCGTTCTCTGGAAGATGGGTGTACATATCAACTAATCAGACTTCTTGAGTTCCTCATTTCTACGGAAGTGCATTCCTTTTGAATATTTTACTGCGAATGTGGCCACAACCACATAACCACTCCGACCGACTTCCTGCTCTGAAGTTAACACCATCAGCAGATCTGAGAAACGAGAAAGATGAAGAGATGGGGCATTAGAGACAGGACAGGCCCAAAACCTAGAGGAGAGTCTCTCACGCTCAGTGGTCCCGGCTTCCTTCATTCGTGGAAGTGGCAGAGGGAGAATGAGTGATAATTCCTGTCAGTGTACCACATGATAGTGTCTCTGATGTGAAACCCTCCTCCTACTGCTGCATTGCCCCTTTCCCTTCTAGTGTCACTCTGCACAGTCATATCAATAGCTAACAATGTAATCAGTTGAGATATAATGGTATCATAGTATTACTTTTAGTCATTAGGAGTAGTAGTGGTAGTAGTAATAATAGTAGAATTTACTATTGATAGTCAAAATCAACAGAGGGGAGGACAGATTTTTCAGAGAAGGAACAGTAAGTCCCAGGTGAATACCATATATCAATGGTATGTCCAAGAGGCACGTTGAAATCAAAGGGGAAGTTTAGAATCGGTGTATATGGAAGTCTTCACCTCTGGCTTTGTAAGCAGGAAATGCAGGGTCAAAGAACTGATTTGAGTCACAAATACAATAAAAATGCCAAAAACATAAGTCAGGATGAAAGGAGGAAGTGCCTTGCGGTGGGAATGGGAGGGAGCCAAGATGCATTCTAATGAGGTGGGTCTTTAGTCTGCCTCGCCAGATAATTCAATAGTACATAAAATATCAATTTCAACCTTGTCCCTGTTGAACAGTACTGTTATAACCAAACTGATCCTTTTGCCAGTTTGGTTATAATAACTTCTAAGAAGTTAGAATTTCCTATCAGGACAGAGCCTATGACATGTCTGAATAATTCTATGAATTATGCATTAGACTTTCGAGTGTCATTAAATTGATCTTGCTCAAGAACACAGGATTTCGAAACGAAATTTCCTAGTACCTCTAAATAACTGAGTATGTTCGCATGCAAAACATTGTCTAGGCCTCTGTGCTTTAAATCAGAAAAACCGTTTGTGTGACATTGAAAAAGAACAACGGACGATTGTGCGGTAAGCCGCACAGATAAAAATCTAAGCAATGACAGTAACTGGGTGCATCACACTCAGCTATGCAAAAAAAGAGACTTGTGAGCATATTTGACTGTTAAGGTTGACTGTTAAAATGTTTTTTTTTTTTTTTTTTTTTTTTTTTAATGAAATAACTTTGTGCAGTCACTGGCAAAATGTACACTGTTACTCTGTGTAGGTTTACTACTTTTATAATTTCATGTATTTTACTTTATTTGCAAACTGACTCTGCACTCCTCTGTTTCCTCTTTAAATAGTTTTATTATACTTCACATTGCCGCCTTACAATTTATTAAGAGCCTGAATAAATATGGAAGACGCCACAACTGAAAAATTTCTGACAAAAGTATTATTTTATCTGTTTTATTGTTTAGAGAAGGCAAGTTGACTAACTACAGTTGCACAGCCACTTACACAACTAATGCAGTTCCGTGTCTGAACATTAGGTGGCACAATTGAACAGAAGATAAATATGCTGTTAATTTTGGTGTTGATAATGCATAATATTGACTACCAAACAAAATTTTAAAAGATGGCTTATGTTTGGTTATTAAATAATTTTATCCCCACCTTTTCATCTCTCATATTATATTTGAGCTATTCCAGCTACTAGTCAGATCCATTTACAGTTCCTAGTGTAGAATTATGACAAGGCTGATGGTCTCTCATTATGTGTAAACAGAGGCTAGCAAGAACAATTCAAAGTGCAATTAGGCCTCATGCTATTATTTTATTCATAATAAACTTACAGCCATAACATAAAAGCAAAACCAAAAATAATGACATTTATTCAAAAAAGTCATGATTTCAAGCAGGGAACAGCCCAGATTATATGTGATTTAAAGAAAATGGGCTTGATGATGATTTTAAACCTTTAAGATGAAAGATCACAAATATGTGATGAGCATGTTCTTAACTGAACATTGTAACGATGATATAATAATCACTACTGGTAATTGAAAACAATTTTTTTAAATTTAATTTCGGTTGACAATATCAATTATTTTTTTCCCTACAAGAAACCTCCCACAGCCCTGCCACTGACTTTTCCCTCACAATATAGCATAATTAAAGCAGAGTGAGCAGATCTAGAAATTGTGCACATGCAGGTACGCATGTACTCCTTTTGCTCTCTCTCTCTCTCTTTTGCTCTATCTTTCTCTTACTTTCTCTCCCTCCCCGCTCTCAGCTGTCCCCACATTGCAGGGTTTGTGTACTGTATTCTACCATATCTCTGCCAGCTTCCTGTTGGCCTGACCCGCCTGGACCTGGCCAAGGCGCACCTTTGTGTCCTGACGTCTGTGCCACTTCCTGTCTCTCCCACCCCGCCTCAACATTCAGGCATCTGCCCAGAACCGGTCTGTGGGGTTCCTGTGTGCGTGGGCGTGCCTGCAACTACATACATCTATATGTCCGTCTATGGCTGTTGTTTATATAAGACTGCCAAAACACCTACAGATCTGCTTAACTATACACTCTACTTTTCTGCCAGTCGGTGCTTCAGAAGATTGGCTACCTGTCTTCCGGAACCGTCCATCAAACTAAAAATACACGGTCTAATAGATGAATAAATGTCTTATACTGTGTGGCTGGAAAAATGGCCTCCAACACAGCAGCAATCACCATCTCAAATTGAATCCCGAATAAACCCAATGAATAGACATTCGTCCCATTCAGCTTTGGACTGCCCTGACCCCAGCCCAGTAAGGATAACGGCGCCTGTGCCGTAGAACCCAGCATCAGCGCGTCGGGCCCGGGAGGAAGTGGGGAGAGCGAGCCACGTTAGTCACGCACGGGGGGCACGGTCCGCTGACTAACGCCGCGCGTCTGTGTCTGTGTGCGTTCGTGTGCGTTCGTGTGCGCGTGGGCGGATGCGTGGGCCCGTGTGAGGGTGGGAGCTGAGGGCTGGCAGGGACAGAGGGGTGACTGTTTTTTAAGAACACCCCTGGCTGAATTATTTTTTTATTCCTTCTGTTGTTCAACAGATGTGTTTCCTTCCTGAAAATAAATGTGCCACTTCCCTTCTTCTTTCCCTCCCTCGATACAAATCTTTGGGGAGTGAGTGGGGAACATTTTTGTGATTTGTAGGTTTTTTTAAGAAACACTTATGGGAGGGACATGTTAACTCACACTGGAACTCACACTGGATTTAGGGTCTAAGGCTTGCTTTGATTTGGACAGAATGCCACCCACTCCATCATCAAGGGGTCAACAAAAGTTTATCTATATAAATGTTATCCATTAAATCCATGTATGTCAATGATTTACAAGTAAATCTATGGTTACCTCTGGTAATTGATAGGTGAACATTATAGCAGAAAAACCAGCGACTTAAGGCATGGTGAATATTAAGGGGTCTGTCAGCAGTACATGGAAGAACTCAGGCCTAAAATACTCGTGGTACCTTTCGGTCCGTAACGTAAGCATTCCATGCAATGAGGCAGAGGAATGATAAAATCAGCGAGCGATTAAGAGCCGTGACTTTAATGAGAATAATAATTATGGTTAAAAAATAATAATAATGCCTTTATCGAACTGTCTCTTTAAATGAAGTCTCTGCGTGACGAGCTGCTGTGCCCGGGCACACGGCGCTGGTATGGTGGAATGTTGGCACCGGGCCCACCCCCCACGGCTCAGTCCCAGGTGTTTGGGATCCACGGAAAACAGACGGCAGTGGGAGAGGGATCGGCGGCCTAAATTTGAGACATGAGGTCACACTTGGGTGCGCTGAAAGCCTGGGATGGTGGTGAGCTCATAAAAGAAACTCAGCGTCTCCACCTTCAAACCCTGCTGTCAGCCACAGATTTATGGCAGTTTGCATGTCAGGCACTTAATATACTGAAGGAGCAAATCTGCAAACACAGGATGTTGCCCACAGAATGCAATTTAGCTGTTTTTTTATATGAAGAAGACTATTCCTGACTATTCCTGATTTCTTCCTATTCGTAGCACTTCTACAGCCTTTGTTTTACACCTCTACTGTCTGTAGCCACTGGCAACTGCCATTGAAGTTGTCTTTTGAGGGTTATTTAAAAAAAAAAAAAATTTTTTAATAACCTACAGGTTCATGGAATATATGTAATATCTATTTTTTTTTTAATTTAACATTTATATAACCAGGAATACTCCATTGAGATCTAAATCTCTTTTGGAATGGAGACCTGATATAAAATACTAAATCACGCAACAATGCAGTTGACAATCAAATATCAAATATCAAATGGGGAATTATAACCGTAATTAAAGAACAGAGCAGAGGTTAAAAGCAGGAGCATACTTCTGTCACTCATATATCTCATATGAGTAATATTTTATTTTGTTTGTGTTAAGGTCTGCCAGTCCAAAAAGAAATCACTGATAAAGTGTATCTGTATTTATAAAAATGAACTTTATTTGTATAGCAACTTTCATGCAATATATTAATACAGCAAATGAGTGCAAATGTTTTTCATAAACTAAGCTTTGGAAAAATGTGCAAATGAATGTTGTTGTGAGTGTGGTTGGCATGAGGCCCATTCATTCAGTTGGATATAAACCACGCACATTTTCTTCATAATTCCACAGTGGAGTGGAGGACAGCGTGAGTGATCACGAGGAAGAGCAGAGATCTGAAGCGCATTTAGGGTGGTGTTCTGGCACATGGCTGCAGGCCTGGTGCAGACGGGGAACAGCAGCGGACCCACAGTTTGGGAAACGGCGAAAGAGACGTCGAGCCTTCGTGTTGCCGTAGCTGAGAGGAACCGTGAGGAAAAGCAGGTCTTTGTCCACGCGGCTCACCACAGAGATGTCCTCAAACACGTCACGGTTTCTCCACCATGTCCTCCGCCCATGTCCCACAGGCACAGCTGTATCTTTACTACAAAAACAACAAAAAAACATTCGACAGCTGCATCGTTTTAACAGGACGTTGAACTAAACACACTTTGTATATTGTTGTTGGGTAGGTGTTATGATAAAAATTGATCCAATCTTGTATGTAATAATCTCTGTGAATTTAATTATAAAATAAAAAATAAACAGTAATGTGTGCATTTGTCAAATCAATTATCAAATTACCTTTCATCTGATCATTGTCACAGTTAAGTTTGGTAATACATACATAATACATACAGTATTAGCCTAAGGTAAAAAAAGAAAAAAAAAAAACAATAAAATAAAACACAATGGCTGAAATATAATCAGGGAAATATATGGGGCAGAATGTACTCCACCAAACAATGTAAAACAGGGACCAGGGTTAGGTGGGGCTGCATTTCATGGTAGTACATTCCTTTGCTTACATCTACAAGGTGTGAACTACATGCGTACATGCATTGTCGTTCTTATGGAAACAGAAAGGCGTGGGCTGAAAGCCCATGGCTGCACAGCACCTGAGTTCACCCCAGCATGTGTGCGAGCCAACCCCAGCTCAACCTCTGGTCAGGTGAGGATAAACACAACCCTGCCCATAGATAATACTTGAACAATGGCTTTCCTCCACCCTAGCACCCACCCCTTTAAATTGCAGTACGTGCTCACGCCTGGTCCCACGGCACAGCTAGGTGTGCCCGCCAGGTTACTGTGGTCCCGTGGAACCACTTATCCCCCGATAAGGGTGCAGCGAGTGGCGCGGGGATTGTCTTTGGAGATGGGAGGAGTGGCATGGCTGTGCCTGGCAAAGGCCACATTTCCCTTTTTGGAGCCTGAGCCAGGGGGGAACTCGAACCACAAACCGCGTGCCAAAAAACTGCCGTGGGCCCTGTTCCGATTAATTGCGTTTTTATTTCGCAGACTCATTTCAGCTGAATGCCAGGACCAGCCAGCAAGGGAGATGGAGCGGTGTCCTTAACAAGATGGCGTACAACTGCGCCGGAAAGAAGAACTGTAAATATTTTTTTTTTTTTTTCCTGGAGAAATGTCTCCTCATATGGTTATAACAGAGTGAAGCATTAGTCATTTTCATTATGTTGCCAGCCAACTACAGTCATTAAACATCTGTTTTCCAGAAAGTACGCCATGACCTTTTTTACAATAGACAACCCTGTATCTAGTCTACACAGCAAAGGCTTGTTCAAGCGATAAAATAAGCACTTTTTGCTGTTCAGGCCACAATGAACACTGGCAGCATTATTTCTTAATTTGGTGAATTTTACCAGAAACTGATGGGACAAATAAAATGGTCAGAGCACTAGCAGAGGTGTGTACACAGTATTGCAAACTATCACAATCTTCAATACAAAGCAGCTTAAGATTCTAGATACTACAAGTACATATTTGAGTGATCTAATCTTGTGATAAATTAATAAATTCATGATGTTTTCTACACTTCAATACGTTTTAATATTTCCTCAAATACAGATGATTACCTTCATGATTTGAGACAGACAATCTTTTAAAAAAAGTGTATTCAAGGCACAACATTGCTGCCCCCAGCCTTCCTTTATGAAAATAGACTATATTTAATATTATGACATATATTAAATATGTGGACTTTCCAGAACATGTAATTGTTAACGTGGCGATACTTTATATATTTGCCCATGTATTGTGAAATGATGCAGTATCTTAGGAATATATTATTTCAGTAGTTTTAGCATATTTTATTTCTGTAAGAATTTGTGCTTGCTTGTAACAGTTTCTGTATTTGAAAATCACCTGGAAAAACAGATTCAAGAGTAAGAAGTGTTCCTTTTAAGCGCTGCCTCTGACCAAATTTAATCAAGACGAAACCTACCACCAATGAGCAGAGCACAGAGAGAAATGATACAGCCTCTTTAAAGGGTGTATCTGTGTGTGTGTACGTGTATGTGTGTGCATGTGTGTGTGCATGTGTATGTGTGTATGTATGTGTGCGTGTGTGCATGTATATGCGTGTATGTACAGTATATGAGTGTGTGTGTGTGCATACGTGTATGTACAGTATATGTGTGTGTGTGTGTGTTTGCATGCGTGTGTGTACAGTATATGAGTTTGTGTGTGTGTTTGCATGCGTGTATGTACAGTATATGAGTGTGTGTGTGTGTGTGTTTGCATGCGTGTGTGTATAGTATATGAGTGTGTGTTTGCATGCGTGTATGTACAGTATATGAGTGTGTGTGTGTGTGTGTTTGCATGCGTGTGTGTACAGTATATGAGTTTGTGTGTGTGTTTGCCTGCGTGTATGTACAGTATATGAGTGTGTGTGTGTGTGTGTGTGTGTGTGTTTGCATGCGTGTGTGTATAGTATATGAGTGTGTGTGTGTGTGTGTGTGTTTGCATGCGTGTGTGTACAGTATATGAGTGTGTGTGTGTGTGTTTGCATGCGTGTGTGTACAGTATATGAGTTTGTGTGTGTGTGTGTGTTTGCATGCGTGTATGTACAGTATATGAGTGTGTGTGTGTGTGTGTTTGCATGCGTGTGTGTACAGTATATGAGTTTGTGTGTGTGTTTGCCTGCGTGTGTGTATAGTATATGAGTGTGTGTGTGTGTGTTTGCATGCGTGTGTTGACGTGTTTGTTTTCTGTTTGTTGTACAGCTTTCTCTGCCCCTGCTGTTGCACAACATTTCTATTTTTTTCTTAATTCTTCTAAAGCAGGCCAGATCTCCCTCTTTTTGCAGACACCTGCAGATCAGCTGAGACCAACTGGCTGACCTCCCCAAAGTCCTTAATTACACAGCAGGCCTGAGAGCCGGGGTGTTGTGCACTGTCGACAAATGCAGGCTGGAGAAGCTCTGGCCTTCCCCAGAGTGGCCCTGGACCTGACTCAGCACATCTCACGCTGTTTACCAGACCCGTCCGCTGCGGTCATTATTACCGAATGTGCGCTTGTGGCTATCCCGGCCAGACACCGCAGAATTAACCCCTGCAGTGCTGACCTTCGCATCCCTCACCCCCATCGGAACCCAACCCCCTGGAGCCTCTCACACACGCTCCTTCAGGCTTGGGGCGTCTTCAACACACACGTGCACACAAATGCTCTCAGTGCATTTACAGTCTCGGTTGGAGCCCGGCTGTTTGTCATTAAATTTGCATTTTTATAAAGATTCTGTATGTGGGTTGGGTTTAGCACGCAGTAGATTGTGGATGTTTGTATTATGGCTAATGAAGTCATGTGCTATATATATACTGCATTGCAAAAAAGTATGTGGAGACCTGACATCCGAGATCTCAAAATTATGGGGATTAATATGGAGTTGGTCCACCCTTGGCTGCTATAACAGCTTACACTTTTCTGGGAAGGCTTTATACTTGATGTTGGAACATTGCTGCAGTGATTTTTTTGGCTGGACCGCAACAGCGGGTCCAGGCCTACAGATTCAAATGTCTGTGACTTACTGAGTGAGTGATGAAGTTACACCATTGGTCGGCCGAGTTATGACGTCACACCATTGGTCGGCCGGTCCAGCCATATACTAGGTTTTGACCTGGTGTTGTTCCATTCAGCCAGAAGAGCATTAGTGAGGTGGGCCCTGATTGGATGATTAGGCCTGACTTGCAGTTGGCTTCCCAACTGATTCCAAAGATGTTGGATTGGGTTGAGGTGAGGGCTCTGTGCAGGCCAGTCAGCTTCCTCCACACTGTACTCAACAAAACCATTTCATGTGGACCTCACTGTGTGCCCTTCCTCAAACTGTTGCAACAAAGTTAGAAGAGCACAATTCTCTGGAATAGCATTTTATGATGTAGCATTAAGATCTCCCTTCACTGGAACTAAGAGACCTAGCCCAAACCACAAAACACAGCCCCAGACCATTATTCCTCCTTCACCTCCTCCTCTATCATTATTCTTTGGTAGTATTTGGGCCAGTACATTTGGCACTATGCATTTTACCAAAACCGGATTCATCTGTCAGACAGCCAGATAGTGAAGCATGATTAATTATTCCAGAGAACGCATTTCCAGTGCTCCAGATTAAAGTGGCGGTGTGCTTTACACCAATATAGCCGATGCTTGGCAATGTGCATGGTGATCTTAGGCTTGTGTACAGCTGCTAGACCATGGAAACTCATTTCATGAAACAGTTCTTGTGCTGACGTTGTTTCCAGATGTAGTTTGGAACTCTGTAGTGAGTGTTACAACTGAGGACAGGTACTTTTTGGAACTAAACTTTACTGGCACTAAGGGGCCAAGCCCAAATGATGAAAAACAGCCCCAGACCAAGGGGTGTTCAGACACATTTGGTTAGATAGTGTACATATACGTACTGTATACATTCACCATTCTCTCTTGTTTTGTTTAGCCACTTCTGGTGATCTCTCCAAAGACCAAAAAATTCACATATTATACATTCATATGCTGAACCCCGTGCGTAATTTCTGTCATGTTCTGTTTTTTTTTTGTTGCTGTAATCTCACTCTCTCTATGTAAGAACAGCACCTCTCTCTCTCTCTCTCTCTCTCTCTCTCTCTCTCTCTCTCTCTCTCCTCTCTCCACCCTCCCCTGTGTTTATTTGTCTCCTTCTCCCTCTTCCTCTCCTCTGGTGTGTGTTTCCCCTGCGGTCCCCTGTCGCCGTGTCTGGCTCGGGGATCCAGCTGTTTTGTCTGAAGCCCAGATGTGGGACGGTAAGGTGGTTCCGCGCCTGTTACTCTCCCGGCCGCCCGTAGCGGTAGCAGCGTTTACCCGTCTCAGTCTGCCGGCGTGGGCCGTGCCCGGCTAGGAAATGGCCTAACTTGCGCCGGCTGACTTAAGAGGGGGATGAAGTGAAAGTGTGACTGCCTGACGGACGGTCGTACTGAATGGCTGACAGGCAGCCATGTTGCGTGACTGACAGGCAGATAATCTTCTGCACAGGCCAGTGCTCGTGTTAGACAAGGCTCCCACCCCTGACAACACAATACTCATCACTGCACTTGAGCTGTGTTTCCCTGTCACAAGACACACACACATACACACGCACACACACACATACGCACACACGCACGCACGCGCATACACACACACACATGTGTATGGATGCCACCAGTGGAGCACCAGCGGTGACTGACACATTATTTCAAGAATGACACATTTGATTCACATCCAGATTTGAAAGTGCTGGATGAGTGCAAGGCAGTTCTTCCCACACATTCCTGCAGGAAGAAAAGAAATCTGGAGGGCTTCCCGGCGCAATGTTACCCTGTTGATAATTACCCAATGGATCTGCGTTCACAAAAAGTAACAAAAAGGAATGTCATTCAACCGTGTCGGATTTCCATTGTAAAATTATTGGAGAAAATAAAAATGATGATGTACAGTGAACAGCTGATTTGAGGAAACAGCACCGTAATAAAATAGCGAAGTCACTGTGGCAGTAAACTGCAGAGAAGGCCGTAGAAGTCTTCCTAACAGAGTCTTTCTCTCCATTTCCAGTGCGATGATGACCTAGGTGAACTCAGACTAAATTCAGCCGGAATCCTCCTCCCTCCAAGGAAAAAGAGCTCCCCAGACGTGGGCGGAGCCGGTCCCCACCCACGCCTCACAGCGCTCCTGTGCGGCTGGCTGCTCTGTGCCTGCCTTGTTGTCTGGGCGCGGGCGTACAGGTGGGTTACCTGGCAGCCCAATCCTGGCCCTTCAGCACACCTGGCAGACCAGTGCAGACAACCGCTGACAAGGGAAACATGACAGAGATTGATGGGCTGGCGACCACAACTGCATTCCATTGTCTTTGTAACTGTGAGAACTCAGCAGCAGCAGCCTAACACACACACACACACACACACACGCACAGACACCCAAATGCGTACACACACAAACACTAAAGCATACATAAACACATACCCACACAAACTCCGAAGACGCTGACTCCAAAAAAAGCACTGCATTCACCGGGTTTCCTTGCTCGGCTTGAGCGACCAACTAGAACCATAAAAAAAACAAATCAAAAAAGGTTAAGTGTGAGTTACAGTGTGTGGATTTCCATCAAAGACATTCATTATCACCAAGCTATTATACATTTCCACTCTTCTAGGCTGGTTTCTCATTATGTTTTGGCTCTTGAGCTCTACCAGATAGCTTCTATTTAGCTTCTTACCTCAGGGCAGTCTTAACCAGAATGGAAACATGGTCTTTTAAAGTGCCATGTTTCTCTGGTTTGTTCATGTCTTGTTGTTTTATCCTTCGGGAACAATGACTGACCTGGCTCTGCCTTCAGCTCTCTAGTTATCTGACCCAGATAGACACTTGGAATGGAAATCCCCACACACAGAAAACAGGTTGAGAAAGCCGCCCAGAAGTTTCCAAAGCCACTGTCTGGTCTGCAGGCGTATCCCATCTGGGTTTCTGAGGGATCGTCCTTGGACTGTCTGTGTGACTGGGACAGTGGAAGGCCTCAGAACCATGCAGACTTGGCATTTCCCCAGTGCAATGGAAGGTGAGTTGTCTCTGTATAAGAAGTGTTTGGAGAAGTAAAATGAGACCCTTTCTAACCCAAAATCCTTCCATCAAATGGCTTCTTGTTCCTGTGTAGCCACTAAATAATCACTTTCTGCTCCTCCACGACAAATTAAAGAAACGCAGGCATTGACCAAAAGTACATTCTTACAGCTGCCCACAGTGCTGTCCAGTTCTGAAAGATTCTTTTGATGTCGTATCTTTTCCCTTGGAAACTGTGTAAAGGTCGCTGGTTTCTGTGGTGTTTGGTGGAGTACAACAGGGCGGATTTGCACAAAGGGTCCTTTTGAACAGAACTGTGAATGCCACATAAACACTGGGGTCCAGGGTAGGACAGTAAACCTGGATAAGATCTGACTAGGTTCATTAAAAAATAAATAAATAAAACTTGGCACTGGAGGACAATTCTGTCCAGAATCCACATGAATAAAGTGTAACAGTAATTCTTCCCGTGGACTCACAGTCCAGCGCATCTTCAACACCATCCTCATCCTCAGCGAGTCCTTAGTCCCAGTAGAGGTAAGAGATGAGTGTGGGAATTGTGAGCGCTCCTGTGTTGATGCGGTCCGTAAGCAGCGCAGTCTGCACGCAAAGTTATCTGATTATCGCTGCTGCACATAACTCAGTGGGCTACAGGCAGTAATTAGGACTACCTTGCCCCAGGGAAGGGTGCGCAGACACACAGTTAAAGAGTAACCTATTCCCCTGGCCCTGCTCTCGTCCAAGGAAAAAAAGAACAAAGCAAAAGAAATAAAAACACACTTGGTTCCCGTAAAACGGGAGGAGGGGTTTGGGAAGTCGGGTGAGTCACCGCTGCTCCTTATAATGGCTCTGCTCTTCTCAGTCGGCTGACTTTGAATCTGCAGTTACTTCAGCCGCCATCTCAGCCAGCCGTCTCTAATCATAATCAGGGGCTGGCACGCGCGCGGAGACCAGCACACACACACACACACACACACACAGACACACACACACACAGACACAAACACACACACACACACACACACACTCACACAGACACAAACACAGACACACACACACAGAAACAAACACACACATACACACACACGCACACACACTCACACTCAGACACAAATACAGAAACACACACACAAAAAACACACAACAGACACACGCGCACACACACACACACACACACACACACACACACACACGTTTGTCCCACTGCTTACAGCTGCAGACACGCACACAGCTGCGATCGTCCAGCTGGCTGACACATGCATGGTCTTGATGTGGCTCTGTGTTTGAAAACCACATAAGAAAAACAGCGCATTTGCGACAGTTCATAAATGACTTGATTCCAGACTGGGGATCTTGCACTTAGAGGGGGATGTCTCAGATGGTGACTGGGGGAATTCTAGACTAACTTGTGCAGGGAAGGATCTATGTTCTAACAGATACAACCTTAAGTTCCG
This sequence comes from Anguilla pacifica, assembly GCA_039654925.1. Taxonomy (NCBI): domain Eukaryota; kingdom Metazoa; phylum Chordata; class Actinopteri; order Anguilliformes; family Anguillidae; genus Anguilla; species Anguilla pacifica. Next base: position 70,633,594 of record CM077285.1, on the reverse strand, counting down.
TTAAGTGTTACATAACAGAAGGAATACAAAAAAATACAAAAAAAAAAACGAAGAAATCCTTACACGTACTGACTCTGTAACTGGAACATATCACAATAGATGTATAAAAGCAGATACATGCGTAAAGACAATCCAATGAATAACAATATATATCTCATAATATCTAAATGTCAGCACAGGCAGCAGAATGTGCTTCAGGTGCTCCAGTAATTCAGTAATTCTTCCACTCCTCAGCCCATTTTATTCCATTTATTAGAATGAAAACAACACCGCATTTGGAATCAATTATTTTTATGGCAGCGTTTCCAAACGGGCGTAAATCTGTGGCTGAAATTTGGTGGGAGCTTTTGGTTTAGATTAATTGGTTATGCACATTCATCAAGAATTTGAAGGGGTTTTTTTTCCATTGATTGGCTGCACAAGCTAAGTTCTCTGATGCCAGTGATTTTGCTGATGATGCTGTTTTAAAGTGATGTTTGTCTGCTCAGAGTCGGCAGATGTAATGTAACTCTATAGCTAACTCAGGTACAACTGACTTCAAAGGTGTATGAATGAATACATACGTGCGCATACATATATACACACACACACACACACACACACACACACAAGCAAATATATATGTTCGTATATATATAAACAAAAGTGAATATACCCATGCCTTGTCTTTGTGTAGAAGATATTTATAATTAAGACAAATTTTTGGTATACAATTTTATAGCTTTGCGTGATTATAACTTGAAACTGTTTAATCTCTCACTTTAGTATTGCATGGACTGTATCTGTTTTTTTTTGTCTTTCTGTAAATCATATTTCTCTCATATTTCTGACACTAAGATTTAAAAAAGTCACATCACAAGACAAGTCAGTTCATATACTGAAATAAGCATTTAATTTGTATGTATTGTCCAGGCAGACAGCTAATCCCATGTCACGCACATATACTGTATTCAGTAACCATCAGGCCTCAATTGATGTGTGTCAAGTCATTGTTAGAAACTGACAAGGGAAAAGCATGTAAGATATTCGCAATATAAAGCAAGGGTTTGCAGAACATTTGAAGAACAGGGGAATATAAGCTAGTAAGCTATAGCAGGCTATAAAAACCTTGGGGAACTCTTACCCTTGACTTCAACCTTCAGATTCAGAGAGTAGAGAAAATTGCAGTCATACAAGATGATCTGACCTCCCCTTGAACATTTGAAACAAATCAAAAGACACATTTTTCTGAAGCCTAATATGAATTAATCCCTAAGAGCATTGAAAATGAAAAAAGGATGCAACAAAGGAGGGTCTATTACATTGCAGGATCGATTTAAGTATTACACAACAAAGGCAGTGGTTTATAGTGCTCATTTCTATTACAATTGCATCTGCCCCTTCACTGAAATAAACCTCTAAGAAGTAAACACAGCCAATTAATTTTGTAAATTGCACAACATTGAGGCTGAACATAAATTTTCTGGTGTAGGGTATGAAAGTTATTAAGCTCTACTGTCACTAGGTGGAGATCATACAAAAACATGTAATGAAGGTAATTCACTGGCACTCATAAACCTATGGCTGTGTTCAAAACGCACGTGTCTGTGCCCTAAGTGCTCATTCACTTGGCACTGAGTACTGCCAAGCACACTGCTAAATATGTGCTGCATCAGCAAGCGTGTGAGTCTGCAATACACACAAAATTGTTCACATTTGGAATGCCCCTTTCATGTCATCGCCTCCTCATGACCTTTGACCCATATGTTCATGGACCACGTTTATCAAACTTGCCAAAGTATTTCAACAGAGGTATTTTGGTACAACAAAATGCCTGTTGACATATTGCATTTGTTGTCAGTGCTTTCTTCTTTGTTGGATGTACCATGTAGAAAGGAATCCTGGGATAGGTAGGGTAGGTAGGCTAAAGTATTATCATTGCAAATTCACGTGGCCTTCTCACACACCTGTGTTCACCCTGTGAATGCCTGACTTGACACAGTTGAGATTAACTGCTTTAGGCTTGTGGCACGCAACCACACCTCACACAGAGAGTACAACCACTTAAATCCCAGCTCAAGTGAAACTGATAATTGGGGCTCATTATAAAGAAAGGGCAGTAAATTGTATTAAATTAGGCCAAAGTATTTACAATGACAAACAGTCACAGGACCACAGGCTTGCTTGTCTGTCTTCGTGTCAGGTTAAACATTAGCAATAAAAACCTGTAATTTGTGATCTGTTGATAATTAGCCAGGCTACATACACTCAGAGATTACATCATCACTTTGTTTGTCTCTTAGTCTGTCTGTGAACGGGATAGCTAAACATTTCACAGACGTTCAGACAATACTTAATAGTGCTAAAGGAATGCACTCCACCAACTGCTGCTCTTGTATGTAAACATGTATCACTGCAGTCTGGAAACGTCTCAGAATTGATTACCCTGATTACATTTCACTTTCCTTTCTCCATAGCGCTCATGTACAGGCATTGGAGCCGGTGTGGAAAACATTTCCTGGCTTACATTGGTTCACTTTTTCCTTACATCTCTCATTTGGGAATTTTTCCTACCGTAAGCATCTTAATTTTAAAAAACAGCAAGTCTTGCTATGTCTTTCTGGAAACAATCAACGCAACTGCACTCATTCAGGTTTTTTAATTACATCAGTACTGTCTAAACTTTGCCAGAATAACCATGTAGATACTTAGAAGCAGCATAATAACAGAGTCTAAATTAGTTTAATTAGTTAAGTTAAATTAGTCAGATCATAAAACAAAAGAGATAATTTACCAATTACCATGCTGTTTAACTGTATGTGTCAAACCAGACCCCCCAGATCTGTTGAGATTTGCTTCGGGGTAATTTGGCAAATCACAATAAACGTTAAAACCAATCACAATGTAATGGGCCTAATTTTTAATTTTCCCATTTCCTCTCAGAACTGCAGAGTGAACGCTTTTGTGCTGTTTTCCATGAGTGAGTTCTAATTGCTTTTTGTATCTGCGGAGGACAGTTGGGAAGAGGCTGTGGCCTGCCAACCGTCTGTCAGCCTGGATCCCGGGGATTGCCCGTTGCTGTCGCTTGCTGTTTCCTCCTCGTCAGACGCAAGCAGATATTGTATTCACAGCAGCCACTGCCATAATTCCCCTCAGCACGACAGCCATGTTTCTCTCATTCAACCGGACAGGCCTGTGAATGCTCAGATCAGATCACCCCCATTCTCTGTAAATGCACGCACGAATGCACACACACACACACACACACACACACACATACACATGCACTCACACATGCACACTTACAAACACACACGTGCACATCCTGTTTTCTCTCGCTGCAACACCGTCCTGTTTCACTCTCTCCCTCTTAGGTTCTGTTGCTCTCTCTCTCTCTCTCTCTCTCTCTCTCTTTCAGATACACACACTTCAAGGAAAAAATGTAAGAAAGCCACTTGGAATCAAACACATGGGTTAGTCCTCTGGGAAAGTGGTCTGTGGAATAAACACACCCACGCATTTTATTGCGCTATAGTATGACTGCAAAGACTACGAATGTCCATAAAATGCTTTCGGTGTGATTTATGAAGAAAAGGCCGCCTTACTTTTGCGAACACAGGAGCGTAATGTTCCGGCCCCACGCTCGCACAGATCCTGACTCACTTTCCTCAGCTCTGCGGATTTCCACTTCCTCTCTGGACGGGACTCTGAGGAAGCTCGGGCCGAAGGGTTGTTGGAGGTGTTTATTCAATCTGGAACCGGTTAGGGGACGGCCCCTGGGCCAGAGCGGAGCTGAGTCAGAGAGCAGGCGCACATGACTGTGATTATGATTTTAATATCAATGCGCATAAATGATGCTAACGCGTACACTCTAAACCACAGAGAATGAAGAACGTGACCTCTGGCTCATTAGCTGTGGTCTTTTCTTTTCATTCTGTCTTGGTTTTTTTTCTCATCAGTTTAGTCTTTGCCCTAATTTCCTGCTGACACTTTCTCCCTCCTTCAGCTTTGTTAACACGCCCCCACCACCCCCCACCTCTCTCTCCCACAAGAGAACGATGAGGACATGGTTTTGCAGCTGGCTGGAGGTAAACTGAATAGTCACAGACACATTCCCCAGCAGTGACAGTGCACTCTCACGGGTCTGATCGACTTCCAGCAGCCCTGCGCACAGACAGCAGCCCGAGCTCCCCAGCCGTGGCCGGGGGCTTGCCCGTGACTCACCGCGACTCAGCCCGTCTCCGCGCTTCTCCCTTCCGTGCCAGCGGCTCGCCGGGACGGACCGGCCAGTTCAAAGCAAGAGCGCATAAATGCATGTTTACGATACGGGCCGGTATTGACAGCGTGAGGAAAAACAACTTATCTTCCCCCAGCGCAGTCACTCTTTGATGTTGGATCGCACCTGGAATTTTTGGCTTGGTTCAGCCGTCCACCCACACACTGCCTGGGGGTCGATTGGTGGGGGCGGGGGGGAGGGGTGCCTGGTTTGGCTTTCACTGCCGGTGCTGATCCCGTGTGTCATAAGCGGCATTCCCCCTTATCGACTGCTTTTTCTTTTACTCTGTCTCAGGCTGAAAAATGATTCCAAAGTGGATTGGAAATACATGCAGTAAAATACAAGCAACCACATGACCTCTCTCTGTGTGCTTTACTTTAGGTAAATATGGATTATTATTATTATTATTATTATTATTATTATTATTATTATTATTATTATTATTATTATTAGTAGTAGTAGTAGTAGTAGCAGCAGCAGTATTCATTATTATTGTTATTATTATTACATTACATTACATTTCTTTAGTGGACACTTTTATCCAAAGTGACATACAAAAGTGCATATCATGGTATTATTATTAATAATAACAATAATGATAATAATAATAATACATTGAATTTATAAAGTGCTTTTCTCACCCTCAGTGCTGCACAGGACTGCAAATACAGAAAATATAACAATAAATAAACACAGGTAAAACAAAAACATACATTGGAACAGGAAATATATTTAAGCGTGACACATTCATTCAGTGACAATGAAAGAGAAAACACAGAAAGTCTAGTTAAAATGAGAGTATTTCACAAAGCAAGATTACAGAGTTAGCTGGATAATTGCACTGAGTAAAACCCTAAACAGTGTTTTTTTTAAAACTTCTGTCCATGTTCCTGATTTGAGAAGGTTTGCGGGTTTTACTCAGCGCAGTTATCCTGCTAACTCAGTAATCCTGCATCGTGAAACAGGGCACAGGCTAGAAAATAAATTAGAAAAACGTAAAGGTATTCTTCAACTTTTAATTTAGCAATCACCCTTTAAATATCAATTTAGAAAAGCCAGCATACTTTTACTAATTAAATCAGGGCAGTAGGTTCACCAAAGGGTAAACACAGCAAAAAGACTGTGAATAAAAACAACAAACCATCAAAAGAGAGAGAGAGAGAACAACAATCTATCACAAGCACTGGAATCACATTTTTGACCCATTTTCTGATGTACTTTCATCTCCTGGGTACCTCTCTAGGACAATCTCCACAGAGAGTACTTTAAAAGAGTGGCTTAGCCTACATTCAAAGCCAGCACTGTTATGTTATAACTGCCTTGAGGTTTGGAAAGTTTGACGGAAATGTTAGCATCAGTGTCTGTCCAGCGCGATGAGTTTCTTTCCAGTTCTAGCCTCTGTTGTGCCTCTACTTGTGTACATGGGAATGTGTTCGTGTGTGCAGTGAGTGTGTGCAGTTTCAAAATACCACTCAATATGTTCTCCCACTGTTGTATGGAATTTATGGAGGAAGTAATTCAGCAGTACCGCTGATGCTTTAGGGTCTTTCCCCCTTCTTCTGTTTAACATCCAGGCAGGAGGGTATTGAAGGGGAAAGAGAATGATCAGAGAGAGAAAGAGAGAAAGAGAGAGAGCTGTCAGACCTGGACAGCTGATCTGTCAGTGTGTGCTCCAATCAGCTTCTTTCCTGAAAGACATAGACATGCATGTCCTTCACCTGTCAAAACCTCAGTTTGAGAGAAAAGACAGAAGGAAATGTGACTGACGTGACCCTTTTCTTTCAGTTCCCAACGGCTTTTCCGTTTTCCCTTAATCACTCCCACAAATGCCGCTTGTTTCCCTGGCAACAGCTATTTCTGTTTGTCCTTTCATTTCCCTACAACTGAAAATTAGTACATTCTATGCATTCTATATACAAATGTGGCAAGTAAGATCTTTGTGAATGGATTATGCCTGGGCCTTGGGTTGTTCTGTTGCAAAGTATTCCAACCTATCTCTCTGTGTCAGCCATTTTGAGAGGTTTCTCTTCTGTTCACACTTACTGAATAGAGGCTGAAAGTGTATTATTATCTATACACATTTCCACTGCTTTTTTGTCTGCCAAAAACAGCAAGAAAAGTGTTTCTTGAGTGTGAAGCTCAAGAGTTACCAGAAGACCACAAAGTATGACAAATTTAGAGGGGAAACCCAGAGCTACGATTGTGCTAACTCAGTCATGTGAACGTAGAGAAGAATTTTGAATACAAATCAGCACACATAGCCCTCCAGGAACCATATAAATGTACATTGACTTTCATTATCAAAATGAGCAGCGGAAGGGAACATTTGAGGATTTCCTTGACATGATACGATGTATTCAAAACCTTCACAAGAAAAATAAAACCAGTCGTAGAAGATTTGTGGGAAAGGATTTAGTATACATTTTCTGCATATTTGAGCAATTTTCTGTGGAAAAAAAGGAAAAGGACAGAAGAACGTGTGTTTTCTGTGGAAAAACAACAACAACTGCTGGCTGCTTATACCGTGAAAATCAAGAAATATGTGAACTGGTGACACTTTCTTGCACTCTGTTCCAAATACATGTCTCTGTTATATCACTGGAACTGACTGTGTGAACTGTGGAGAGAGAGAGAGAGACAGAGGTGCTGTTCCTACATAGAGAGAGTGAGATTACAGCGAGAAAAACAGGACATGACAGAAAATCAAAAAAAAAAAAAGAGGGAGAGAGAGAAACTGGAAAGTACGCAAGGAATTCAGCATATGAATGTATAATATGTTTCTGGTCTTTGGAGAGATCAGCGGAAGAGACTAACCAACACAACTTTATTTAAAGATATCTGTTATATATGGAGAAGCAGGAGCAATGGCACTGTATTGTGGTTGGAGGTTAATACAGTTCCAAAGGGCCCTGGCTAACAGGGGCCCTCAAAAAGCATCAGAACATAGCATTTTCTGGGGTGGCCTGGGGTGGCCTGGGGTGGTGGGGCCCAAACGTTAGCGCTTTTCATAGGTCCCAGAATCCCTGGTGGCACCCCTGAGCTGGAGCTAGAAAGAGAGTTGGTCATGATGATGTCACAACACTCATCCTAACATTGCTAGGCTGTACCCAGGCTGTACAATATATGCTTCAGCAAAGCTCTGGTGCTCTGGCGGGGAAGCTCACTGTATCTTATTGCTGTTGCTGCGCTCACGCTCTGGGGTAGGCTGTCAAGCCCATAGGCACACCGGAGTCCCAGGATCCATGTAGTGTCAGAATGAATAGACCAGTCACTGTGAAAACACAAGGGGACAGCCGAGGAAGATGGCCACTACATGAAATGAATGGTCAATACGAATGATTTAATGGAAAGAAACAGGATTCGTATTTGTCGCACAAGATGTGAATTCTGGGCATTACATTTTGCCTTTGTATTTTAGACATAAAATACATCTGTGCTTCTTTACACAGAAGGGCAATTTTCATATATGAAAGCATTCACACAGGCATGCACACAGACCCGCATACGCATCACACAAGCACACATATACACCACACACACACACACACAATCTCCTGCGTTGACTACAGGAAGTGCAGAACATCCTGTACGAGTCTGCCTCCATTTCACAGGAAGCGTGTTGTGGGTCAGCAATTGCCCACCGTGTGAATGAAAGCGGAGGAGGTGGGGGTGACACTAAAGACTCTAAGTGATACATTTTTTAAAAATTTAGGTGTTTGATGGGATGCCAAAGGAAAGCCTGGCATTCATTTCCACCTGGTGATAATTTGCATTCTTTTACATCCACAGACGGGCACACTGGCGGGCAGCAGGTGCTTCTTGGGCCGCCTGCACTGCACCGAAGGAGAATAACTTCAAAGAGAAAGTTAAAATGTCTAACGAGAGCAGAACCCCACATGCCGCCAACACGGCCAGGGCCCCGACCCCAGCCCCCTCACCCCCCCTCACCTCCCTCAGCCTGACTTTCCCACCCCTCAGTGCGAGCCGTAAAGACCCTGCGCACGTGCGTTCCCTGTGCTCAGAACTGCCTGCAAAGGAGCCATTACGCTGATTATAATTGGCCGTTTCCACAGGTGCTCATTAGGGCCAGCTGAAATATCTGCTGAGACTTGACGAGGCTGATGCCTAACTCCACCTAATGCAGGGTTGGCCTGGGAAGAACAGGTGCACCTGTGCTGGCTCTTCATGACTGCGGTTAGGCTCTGCCTCATCTCATTTATATTTACGAGATTTGCGGGATTTTTTTTTTCGGCCGCAATTTGCGTTACGGTTTTTGTTATGAATGCGTGCAGGTGCGCGCATACGTGGGCTTGCTAATCACCAGCTGAGCCGTGGAAAGAGTGGAACCAGGTGTACAGCATTACCAGAGCACCCATATCATTCTCACGTGCGTTCCTGCAAAGTCTGCCACAAGCTTGCGTTTATATTTGCTTGTATTTATGTTTAAATGTGCAAGCGCAGTCCTAATCAATGTAATCGACATTGCCAACGGCAGCCAATCTGCTCCATATCATCAATTTGTCGAGTGTCTACAAGCAGTTGGTTGGCTTGGCTAGAACTCAGATGGTGGATTTTCTGGGAAACCCAGGGTACCATGGGAGGGAGTAAATGGGAACTAGCATGGTACTCCCATCCATCCAGACAAAGTGAGACCTGACCATAAGTTCTGTGAAGTTTTCCAGAGAATTCAGAACCTCTGTAGTTCTGTCTTTTGGATGAGGTACTGAATTATTATTTTCAATGGCATTCGTAGTGATCCGTGCTAGTGTGAACCCCATATTTCAGTCAAATTCTCCTGATGGGAATCTCTGTGTGACCCAAAAAAATCAACCTCTCACCAAAATCCAAGACATGCTAAATTAATTTGGGAGCAGCAAGAAGATATGAAACTTGCCTAAGGGGTCCAGGGCCTCCAATTTGAGTGCATTGTTGGTGTATTCTTAATAAACGTGCTGCAGTGCCTTACTAAAAATACAGTTTCATTCCAATTAATAACATGAAATATCAGTAATTCTAGACATGCTTGTCAGCTCACTCAGCAAACAATGCTTTGTGAATTTATACATATGTATGATGGCCAAAACCAATTAAGGTGTAACCACTGAAGGGGAGAAAAAAAAAACAAAAAAAAAAAACTTGACATACAGCTCGGAGAACATCCAATCACTAACTGTGCAGCCAAAACACACAGAGACGGCGAGAGGAGTGTTGAGCACATCCTGTTCTTCCTCATTCACGCTAGGGTTTCCACCCTGCAGAAGGCAGCGATCTGCGCTTGTCCCCGTACGGATGGCGCCATTGGCGCTGCAGCGCGCTGAGCTGAACCGCGCGTCCGTGGGAGGAAGCCAGCGCTCTGAGCGGAGGGAAACGAAAACCCATGCAGGTCCTCGCCGAACCACAGGGATCGGGAACGCCTTCAAATGGGCGGCTCGCCATGGCGACAAAAAAAACTGACATTTCCAGTTTCGATAGAGAACAGAATTAACCGTTTAAATGCTGGACCGATTTGAGTAGACTGTGGTCTCCCTGACTGAAATCTCACAATCTCCCCCCCCTTCTCTTTTGCAAGCACCATGAGAGATTTCAGAAGTAACTGCAACCGGGCTGTGTCCATTTTAGCTTGGGCCAGTCACACTGCTATGCCAATGAGTTGTCAGAAGGGATGCATTGTTCTAGACACAGTGCAGTAATGAGGGAATAAAACACTTTTGTAGTTGTGGAAGTAAGAGACTGCATTCAGCGCTGGTCAGAAAGCATGCTTTTGGATATGCAATGCATCTGCAAAAACATACATTCGGTTCAATCTATGGTACATGTGCAATCTTTTTTTAATACTTATGTGTGTTTGTGTACGCATGTGAATTCATGTCTGTGTGTGTGTGTGTGTGTGTGTGGTGCGTGTGCGTATGTGTGTGTGCGCATGTGAGTGTGTGTGTGTACATGTGCGTGTGTGTCTGTGCATTTGGGATACACTTCTGCTTTCAGAGCTATTTTAGGTAAAGGAACATTTACTTCCTTCTATCTGAAACAGCTAGAGTGCATGTTGAACAGAGGCTATAAACTGGTTTTAACCTGCACTGTGATAATTGCATAAAGCTTTCATTTGTAAATAAATGTGCATTCAGACCAATTTCTAAAAAAGGCCCAGGCAAAAATGAGGAAGCAAGACATATCGAGGCAAAAGTATAAAAATACTCCTGTTTCTGTATGTCCAAGTGAATATGCAAATAAAATTGAATTGAAATGAGTGAGAGAGAGAGAAAGGCAGAGAGAGAGTGAGAGCAAGAGATCGAAGAGAGAGGGAGAGCGAGAGAGAGAATGGTGGTAAATAGGGGAATTTCTTGAGGGGACCACAAGATCATTCATTCCAATTACTAGCAACTCTTTTTCGCTTTCATTTCTGTGAAAATTAAATGCCAGGACTTTCACAGGAACCTCCATCAGGGCTGGGGTGGGAGTCGGCAGAGGTGGTCCAACCGGTGCGATGCGGCTGGGGGGTGGGGGGGGGGGGGGGGTGGTCGAAAAGCGATGCGAGGACAGATGAGATGCAGGTGGAGGAATGGCTCACATGTAAGGGGGGTGGGGGTGAAGGGGGGGGGGGGGTGGGGGGTTTGCTGCGCCTCGGCAGGAAGCTGGTTTTTCTTCTGCAGGGAAGTCACATGAGAGCACGCGGACCACCTACACACACAACAGCGCTCAACACGCTCCGCATCCCGGAGGTCTCTGAGGGCCGCTTCAAAAGGAAACCTGAGTCTCTGCCGCAGATGTTTGTTTTTTCCCCCGTAAGGTATCGATTGATTGCATTCTCCTCAAAGTTCGTGTCAAAAGGTCCAGAAAAAAAAAGGCTGCTTACGAAGGCTGTGTTCAAAATAACAACAAAGCTCTTCGAAGGGAAAAAAAAAAAAAAGTTCAATAAAGAGCAAGTAATCAAACAAAACAAAAAAAAAAAAATCCTTGAAGCATCTCTCGACATTCTATTTTGCGGGGTGTTGTGTGTTCAAATGGAAACAGGACACGATGCGCTGAAGTTTATCCATTTCTGTTCTGTCAGATACAGTCTCCACCAGGCCTCAGGCTTCCCTTCAGTCTCACATCTGTCTCGTTATGGGTCTCACAAGCCAAATCCATACAGGACATTCTCTTTTAGCCTGTAGGTCAATGTGGAATGCTGTTAACCCAGCTGACTACCAGGTACTATGGTACTGTCAAAATTTCATAAACACTCCCTCCAAGCTCCAAGTTCTGGAGTGCTCTGTCACACTGAGTAATATGGCATCACATCACCATTCGTAGCTCCAAACGAGATGGACTGACACTGTTATGGAGATGAAACTGACACAGATATGTATGAATGTGACACAAATGCTCAAACTGCTTTTCTACAGCCAGTCAGTCCTGGCAGTAGAAAATACAAAGCAAGATTACATAAAGACATTATAAGTGTATATCTGTGCTCTAGCCCACTGATTGCTTTAAAAACTGGTCAGTAAAGACAACATACTCTTATTTCATGTGGAAAATCACCAATGGTAGATTAAACAATTTAGTGGTGATGTGAGTAACTCAGAGTATTAAGTGTGCGTGTGTTTGTGTGTGTGTGTACATGTATGTGTGTGTGTGTGTGTGTGTGTGTGCATGTGTTAATTTTTAAAAGGAAGGATGACAGTAAAATGTTTTCTTTTGCGTGCACATGATAGTACAGCAGTGGAGCTCTGGGTGTAGGTTTGGGGGAGTGGTGGGGGTTGACAAATAATTGATCTATTTTCTGGAAGTCAGAAATAATATACATGCGGTTGCTAGGTGGTAGGTGGTAATGCACATTTTGCCAGTAACCTGGCTGTGTGCTTTGTTAAAGAGGGAGTGGCTGAGAGCGAGGCTCTGCGCAGTGTAATTACAGGAGATGGTAGGCACGTTTCTTTAAGGGTGGGATGCGTGTTCTCTGGGAGCAGGGTCTCGGTCAAAAAACTTTATTTGTACGGTCCTTTTTACAAAGACGCCATAAGAAAGACACTTCAGAGGGAGAAAAAGGCAAAAGAAAAAATAGGCAAAAACCAGGCCTGAACCCTCCAAAAAATGAGCAAGTTGAGAATAAAAAAAACTCCCCAGTGGGAAGAAAAGCACTCAGATGGTGGTGAGAATAAACAGGCTGAGAGAAAACTCCCCAGTGGGAACTACTGGAATCATTTTTACAATGTAAGGTGTTCAGCCACCAGTCTGCGTTTTCACGCCGAACACCGCGGCAAGTCCAAATCGCACATCTTAGAAGCGCACAGCGCACCCGTAGTGACTCTCCGAACACCAAAACATGCGCGGCTTAAAGAGATAAACATGGCCCAATAATGATTTGTGTGAAGTATGCACTTTAGCATGTCGTTGCCATTTCCTGGTGCATGTGATAATTTTTGAAGAGGGCTGCCTGAAATAGGCATCAATCATTAACTCCTGTGAGGTGAGATCTTATTAAATGCGCATACTACTGTTAAATTTGATTCAGAAGTACTAGTTCTCATTGCAGAGGCAAAAACAACCATGCTACTGGATTACCACAGGAATCCGGCTTCAATGTGGGCCCGCATTTTTAAGAGCCAAAATGTGAACGACTGTCGGGACATCCAGATACATTTCTAGTGGGGGAAGGTTTCATCCATTTTATATCATAGCCAAAATATTCGACGCATTGAAGTTAGAGCTATCTGCGTACCTTTAATGCATAAATAGACGTACATGTTTTACATTGGAAAAACTTGAAAGGGGGAGAAGAAAGCTTGTTTGAGCTTGGTCTCCTGAATCACTCAGTGCACGCTGCAGTTTGTCAGGTACTCAATAGAACAACAATCTCTGCCACTTGGCTATCTTTTTAGCGAGCACAATGTGAAGGTAATTTTCTGTGGCAGAGGAACGCATTCCATTTACTACGAAGACCAGCCCGTAGATCACTGTGGAAAGCGCTTGGCAGGAACTGTAGTCTTCCTCTCTTTGCTGTCACCGATCTCTTGGCTCCCAGGAAATTTGACAAAGTACTGTTTTTGATGCTGTTGTTTATTATGACTCACAATCCGTGAGCTTGGATTAATATGCTGTGTTGCAAGTTGCTCTGAATAAGTCTGTACTGTTCATTTAAGAGCAACGCTTCGCCAATGTCTCTCAGCCTACTGCATGACCGGAAAACAGCTCTTTTGAAATGGGTTAAAAAAAGGCTTGATTGCACATTTCAGGAACATAAAACCAAATTATCCGTCCCCCCAATAAACCAGATCAAAATATCAGTTTTGCTGTGGCATGGATTTCTGGGAAGGCCATTTGCAGTAAGCTTGTATTCCCCTATCAGGCAGGTGCCGTTGGTGTCATTTCCTGGAAGCATGTAGGCTAGGCAGATATCACGGTAGTTTGGTTGAGTGTAGTCAGCTTGTGTTTAAACAAACCACTGGTCACCCACTCAGTTTCACACATTGATGCACACACACACACACACACACGCACGCACACACAGCCAGGAATTTTCTCGTTTCTATCATCCCCTGTTTCTCATGCATTCTCAGTGCATTCTAGATGCGCTGGTCTTCCCGCCTTTTCTTTAACAATTGCTTTTACACATGCATGCATGCATGCAACCCACACACATTGCTCCTCACAAACTACTTCAGAACACCCATGAACACTTCACACATATGAAAGTGCACATGTGGATATGCACGTGTGTACGTGCGCACACACACACACACACACACATGCACACACACAGTCATGACAGTTGCGCTGATCTGGTTTGAAAGATGGGGGTGAAGCCATCATGAGCTCATCTGGTGCTTTACTGGAAATCATACGCCATGATTTTTGTCCAGTAAAGTGAACAATGCCGTACATGCTAAAAATAGGCCTTGAACACTAACTGAACTGTGGTTACACAACAACTTACCTTGATGTTAAATACAAGCGTACGTCAATAATGTCCCCTGTACAATTTGCAGATGAAAGCATTGAAGCTTCTTTGTATTGGGTTTTTTGTGATTATTAAACTCCACAACTGTAGTAGTACTTTTTTGATTCTCTTTTTCTCTAGTTTAAAAAAATGCTTTGTCCAACATTCTCATCTCTTGCATTTCAAAACAGTGCACAAAAGTGTATTTGTGGATTTGTGTGTGCGTATTCTGCATGTGTACATTTGGTTAATTACGCACATTATACTGTACTTTGTTTTACCCATTAATATAGTTTCAGCACTCCTCTAAAGGACGTAATGGGTAAAATGCAGACATTAGCACAATAAACAATGTGATGAGAGAGCCAACAGAGACTAATGACAATAGCAGGAATAAAATGGCTTCATGGTTTCGAAAATTAGGCTCATTTACTCCTGGACCAGTTTGCACATAGAATCTGGGAGGGCTACTGATTCAGCCGTTTGGTTGACTTCGGATTATGATTCAGTAGTTTGCACTGAAGCATTTGATTAAAAATGTATAATCTTAATGAATAAATAACTACATGATTACATTAAAGATCACACACACACACACATTGCTCATTGAAAAGCATGACTAAATTCCAGTGTGACAAATAAGATTGTAAATGATTGAAAAACCTTGATATTTAGAACAGAAATAGCGAAAATAAAAAAACATACTTTTGCCAGTAGAAATGAACAGAAGGATAAGTGCAGGAGTATGTGGCATGTATGTCGCATAAAACCTGAGCCAAAACCCCAGATAAACTCAGGACATGTCCGTCTCCGCCCACAGAGCATAACTTACTGTAAGGCATTATGCAATGGCCTGAAAACAGTGCCTACAAAAACCACAAGAAGATTACCGAGAGCGATGCACTTTATCTAAAAAATGACATGCAAACCCTGCAGATTACACAGAGTGTGGCACGAGATTATTAACAAGGGGGGGGGGGAACAGAGAGGAGCATACGGGCACGGATTTGCCTGGCAAACTGTGGCTGCAATATACTAAAAAAGCAAGGTGGGGTGGGGGGGTGGGGGGTGGGGGGGCATGCTCTCACTGGTATCCTGTTTGAGTGGGGAGGGGCAGGCGGACACCTGTTCCTGCTCCAGAACAGCTTCACTTCCCTGCCAAAAAAAAAATGATCTCAAAAGTTAACACACCAACTGGCAACTTGCCTATTTACAGGTACCGCCAGCAGGGATGAAGGCATGTTTGATTCCGCGTTTGATCATATGTACCCTCCCACTGTGTACAACCTGCAAATATTCCAACACAAAAAAACAGAACACAAGTTCAAAACAGAACACATGCAGGCTGAACATAGAACGTACTAAATAACCACACGAGAATGTGCAGTTTTGCCGAATGAAGACTAGATACAGCAGCAAACACAAGATAGTCTCTCTCTCTCTGTTCCTTTATGACATCATTCCCTGTCCTGGCCATTGTCCACAATGTCTGTGACTGCCCTGAAAGGACACTTCATTGGACAGAGGTGACCTGTGCCCCTCCTTACTTAATCTTCCACAGCACAGCAGTTCAGAACCTTTAGGAGTTTATAAGGGAGCCAAGATGGCAGGTGAGAAAAAATGTCACATTTAAAAAGTCTTACAACTGCTCACAACGAAGTCGGAGGCACAGTGATGGCTCAGCATTTATTATGCAAGCATTTGGAGCCATTTATTTGCTTATCGTTTCAGATGTAATTATGGGGCTTAGTTTACGATGGAACCAGTAAATCACTAAGCAGCAGCAGCTTTGAAAAAGTCCCGCAGTCAGCAGAAATATAATGGAGGAAAGTTTTTCTGCATGTGCATGATGGATTCAATTCCTTTCACTGTAAGATGCAGGTCGTGTGAGCCCCGTATGGAAGGAAATATAACCTGGTAAAAGGTTTCCATGTTTAACAAAATTATGATATTTTATATGGACACAAAGAAACAGCAGATACTCAAACTGTAAACTTACAGAATATGAATTAAATGTTACTAGGCATCATGCTAATTAAAAGCGACTGATGTTAATTGAAGAGTCAAAGCAATGGAATCAAATGAGCAGCAGAGGTCAAAGGCAAACAGGACAGATGAAAGGAAAACCAAACCTTCACATTACTGCAGCCTTCAGCCTTTAAATGTTGGTAGTAGGGGGAAAACACAACTGACCATCAAGAGGGACAGCGAAACAGTACTGTATGCCATTTGCCTCCTGGAGGGGAGAGGGTGGGGGGTGTGGGGGGGGTCTGGCATTTTCATGGTGCACTCATCCACCCCCGAAGCCTCCCGTCTTGTGCTAAAGGTCTGTTATTGCTACAAGGCACCCACGTACTTCACCTGCGGCTATGTGCAAGAGAGCCTGATCCGTTCATTAAACCCATTACACAAGGCGTCCCTTTCCCACAGGCTGCAGAATAACGAGCAGTGAAAATGAGTGCAGGGGCGAGGGGGGGTTAAAAGGGATGTCAGCCCACTCGTGCTTAATTCAGTGACCCCCCCCTTATGGCTGACTAACGAAGCTTCTCCGAATCTTAATTAAGTGAAGAGCACTAGGCATTGCTTTGTTGGTCACCGCTACCCAACTCCCATTGGCTGCACCTGCAGGCTTTTTCAGGTTCACTGGGCTTTGAACAGTGAAAAGGCTGTCAGAGAAGAAACCAGGAAACCTTATTGGGTCTAGTAAGTCCAGCAGCCGAATGTTCAGTGCTTAGCAACATCTTACCTAAGGGCACAGAATCAAAACGTTGTAAATAGGGCCTGCAAAAGCCTCCGCTTCGATTAAAAATGATCAGTCAGATTTTCTTAGTTTGCACTTAGCTCCAAGAAGAACACTAAACTTTGCATTAACAGAAGATGGCCAAATAAAATCTGTAGGGCGGAATCAAATGAATCACACTTTTCGTTACACGGCACGCTTAAAACACTAAACTGTCATAGAGCGCGTTAATGGACGTATTACCAAAAATCAACACAGTTGGCTAGCCTATAGTAATCATTCCTGTACACCGGTGTAAAGACAAGTGCTGCATTGATCCTTAAATAGATGACATTTCAAATATATTAAACATTTTTTCAGTGCCAAATATCAAGTAGCGGAAGAACAAATTTATTCACGAACATGAATTCCTCATAAAATGTACCTTTTTTTCCTGTTCCAGTCGCATGCTTCTCCCAAATAGGTCTTTATGTACATCACAAATACAGGGATAATACCATATTCACCAGCCTGTACTGTAATGCTGAGTACAACATGTTTTCATGCCAAAAGCAGATCAACTTTAATCTATAAGTAATGCTGATAAACCAGATGGACCCCAGCAGGATCATAAAGCAGGTTAAAGCACAGCCTGAGGGAGTCATGATACAGATTTCTAACATGGAGCCTGTTTCAAGCATAGGAGAAGAATGGGTGAAGCCGATGATGCTGATGTCTCATGAACAAAACACTGTACATTAAATCCAGCAGTGCTGTATTCGGGGCAAGGCCTCCCTGTCCTGTTACAAGCGGAATGCTCAGAATCACGCAGTGCTTTTAAAAGCTGGGCTATACAGAAGGGACACAGCAGAGAGGTTTCAAATAAAATTCTGTATACCTTTGATTTGCCTACAACAAACTGCTACAGCCTCTCTCTCCTTCGATCTCTCTCTTTCTCTTTGGATATTGTTTCTCTGCAGTAGAAGTGAGGAATACAGCTGTCAGATGTCACAATCAAAATGTTAATCCAAGACAAAAAAAGAGCTTTTTCACCAGAATAAGAATAAGGAAGTTTAGGTCCTGGACACTTTTGCAGGGTGAGAAGTGACAGAGACCGGGTCAGCCATGTTTACAATCAGTGTCTTCTAAGCCAAAAAATACGGCCGACATGAACACAGCCTGTTGAGCCTGGAACACCAAAGGACCTTCAACAGGACTGGACATCATGGCCCACAGGAACAGGACCTCTCCGCAATCTAGCCATCTCAGCTCTGCTAATTGCACACCACTGGCTAAGTTGTCAATTACTCCCAAATTGCAGAGAAGCAGGAAGCTAAATTAACCCTACAAATGATAAGCTATGGGATACACAGAAAATGCCCCAAGAAAACCCCATTGTGCTTGAGAGACTCCTGACCTCCCGGTCACCTCTACCAGCCCTCCAGGGCCCTCTTCCTCCAGGGCTTTTTAATGACTAAATTGACGGTATACTTCGTCAGTGTCACTCCCTCTGTCTGAAGTTGCTGGCTGGGAGGAGGGCTGTACAGTTTTGGAGGGTGGTATAAATGTCTCATTTGTCTGGATGCTTTGACCTTTGACTTGAAAGGGTAGATGCAGTAAGGAAGAATCAGCAGTTATGATCCTGACTTGATAATGCTGAAATTTCCCAGAGGCCAATACAATGGCAATATAAAGGCAGGGAAACAATTACTAGTTGTAGTAAATTTATTTATATTGTGGTTGCTAACCTAAAAGAAATATCTACATTAGACACACAATTACAAGAATGCCAGGTGGATTTAGAGATGGAAACAGCACTGACATTTGACCAAGTTTTTACAAACAGCACAAACTTGCTCCTACAAAGATATAGAATAAACCTTTATACACACGAATACATATCTAAATGGGATCGTTTACTTCAGAAGTAGAATGAACAGGAACTGGCAGCCTTGGAACACAGAGTATAAATTTATTTTAAAAAACAGCAACAGTTAGGTCTTTGAAATCCGACTGGAACTATGATGTCAAAAATTTTCAGAGATACATAAAGCAGTAGGCTATATTGAAATCATTTTATTTGTTTTATTTATTCGTTTATTGGACAGGGACAATGCACATATATAACATTTCTGTAAGTGTGCCACAGTTAGCCAGGAAGGCTCAGTTCAATCCGGAGTCACTGGACTACAGGGATCGGCGGTGAGAAGAAACTGGAGCACCGGGAGGACCCAAAGAGGATCCGGCTGCTAACCACTGCACCACCGTGTCGCCCAGTACCACACAAAGCGAGCATTTGCGGAAATTCATCGTGGTAAAACACATACAGCAGTAATTTAAATGATGCCATTTTTAACTACGGTCGTGCAGAGAGGCAGTAGCGTGCAGAGGTACTGAAAATGACAGAACAACGCTTCACAATAAAATTTTAAAAATTAGAACCACAAAAAATAAGAACAAGAAAAGAGAGTGTGGCTGCACAAATAATGGAGCCCAAACCAGGCAGGCAGCAAGTGCACAGCGGTACAGAGAAAGTCTGTGTTCCTGCTGCTACTTTAAAAAGCAACATCAAAGACACATCTCACACGCCACCAAAGCCACTTGTGTTTTCTAGTGCCGGAAGACCCAATGCTCGGAGCGAAGAGCAAGCTCATGCTTTCACAATGAGTCGCAAAACCCTCTCATTCATGCGGCAGCACAACAGTAATTACTAGACTGGTCTAATTTCTAAATTCAAACAAATATTAATTCAGTTTCAAGCAGACAACACATACAGTACATGCACTATAGTTGTGTTAGTATTATTATGGTTATCTGTTTGTTTGCCATAAACTGCATGCATTCTCTCAGAGAGGTCCTCTTCCACAAGCGCAGTAAGAAAATGAGAGGATATGAGCAGCTGAATTCATCTCACATCCTGCATGAAGAGCCCAAGAGCTCTCTTCAGCCCTGGAGTGTACGTCTGTCTCTCACACACATGCACGCACACACGCACAGACACACATACACACACACACACACACACACGCAGGCACGCACACACAACACACACAAAGACACACACACAGACACAGACAAACACACACACGCAAACACATGAACACACACACACACAAACACATGCACAAACACAAAAGAGTTTACGCTTTGTTTAGATTTTTTGGAAAATATTTTGTTGCTAAATCAGACTTTAAAATAATATCTCAAAGGAAACAACAGCCTAAGAAGAAGAGGACAAGGAAAAGGGTGGAGGAAGGAAACTGCAGGTTTCAGGTAACCAAAAAGCATTCAAGACAGACAGCTAACTTCTCTGAGCTCTAGACAAGTCACCACCTGCTGATAATATTGATACAGCAAATAATAGCAGCATTTAGCATATTTGACATAATGTGGCTAGGCATGGCCGGCTTCCTAAATCCACAATTTCTTGTTTGCACACACCAACCAAATGTGAAGAGAATAAGTAAAATGGCAGTGAAGTTGTCACGGCATGCATGTCAGCATACTCAAGTCTATACACGCTGTGCTGGCAAAACCATCCAACTTTTTTCTAAATTGTCATTAGGTTATTTAATTTGACTAATGGATCATACTTTTTTATAGTCCCAAGGCAAAGCAATCAATTTGCATTAAAATGGAAAAAAGGCATTTTGGCATTTGAAATGAATGCACATTACAAAAGCTCGGTTTTTTTTTTCTTTTCTTTTTTTTGCTGAATTGAATAAATTTCAGGTGGGGAATTAAAAATGTTGAATGCAACTTCAAATGTCACAAGCCTAATGATATTATTACACCGTCAGGTGACGTTAGCTTATTTTATAGATTTGGATCCAGGAATGCATGAGGTGTAGCTGCTATATAGATATAGCTAATGAAGATTCGCTGATATAACTGGATAGTGCAGTATTCTTGCCAGGCTTGGGTAGATTTGAATGTGGGCAAAATTATTCTTGAAGCTCAGATGTGAGTGCATTATTCTAAGCATGTCTGTGTCAGTAATTCTGAGTACATTTGCACTGACCAGAAACATAAGCATCTTTCACCTTGTACATCACAACAGTATTCTGTAAGGCCTCGGTCCCTCCAGTTGTTAAAATCTCTGGTTATGGCTACAATCACGTGATTCACAACCTCGCAGGGATAAGGAAAACTTGTCCTGACAGCCCAAGTGCCTATAGAGACAGTGAGTCAGCATTTATATGTTACATGCCTACACACGATAATATATGAGCCTAGCAGCACTGAGCATGGTTCAAGTCCTATTCGGTTTCCCAAACAAGCTCGACATAACTCCCTTCCTCTGCCACCTCTTTCAACACCTCCCTCTCCCACCCGTGGGCGTGATTTTGGAAACCGGCCGAGTGGGATAGGCTTCCCGGTTTTCTCTCACAGAGGAAATGACGCGTTTGTGTCCATATATGGGCTGCAATCAATACACCGTCGATTGGATGAGTCAGCTTCCGCAAATCAATTGCATGCCTTCGGTATTAAGGCGAAAGGTCCGACGGAACGCATGCCCCTTACTTATTTTTATAATGTTAGCTTATAATGTTAAAATTAATATAGCTTTCATCGAAAATGCTAGAGATGTACTTCTGTGTTAGTTTATCTACAGTATGACCTAGTACCTTGTATAACAGAACAGCAGTTACCTAATGTCCCTCTAGTCCGCCAGCTAATGTATGTATACAGGGTCGGATGTGTTGCGTGCCTGAACAAACTGCGAAAACAAATCGACGAAGCAATTAAGTTTTCAACAATAAACGTATTCGGTTAATGTCTTTCAGCACCCAAAATGTATATCCACGAATGCCAGACTGTGGGAGTGCTGTGAACTTGTTTCGTAAAACCGTATCCGGCGGTTTGCCATAGCTGGGCTAATGAATTGCTATGGGAACCAGATGAAGTCAAGTAGGCCTAGATCGATATTTAATTTCATGAGGATAGGCCTACATGAGGGTTGACATGCCCTGTCACTGTCGCTTTATTTTATGAAGACAGCCAGTAAAAGTTGATCTGTGAACAGTTCATGGTTCCAGTGGGTTGAAACTTGAGAAAAACTAAGCCCACATCCCCTTTTGCTGTGGGTGTGTCGTGGCGGTATGGCACGTTCGTTAGTCACACCCGTAACGTTTCAGAGCTGCTTTTCAATTCTAAAAAGAGATGTTTGTGGTAATTTCACCAACCATGAACTAAGGTAAAACTTATTGTTTAAAAATGCTATCAGTCTTACTCATCAATTAACGTTAGATTGCCAACAATTAACTGCTTCAACAGCTGGCATGTCCATACGATACAATTAACGTAAATTTAAAGTTTATTTCCTGGAAATCGAGGACCCTTTTCGATAGTAGCTTGCTAATACAACTAGTTACAATTTGTCTTTGTCAGTAGCAGACTAGCTGATGCGAGTATGCCGTTGACATTTTACGGGCAAGCTAGGGGCGGCGGCTTAAGCTGACCGACAGCTATAGCAACCGTGCTCGCTCAGTCGGCCATAGTAACAGCAACAGATTAACTTCCGATGTTTCACTCGCCGCGATGCTAATATGGCTACGTAGCGCACTACCAAAGTCGAATCCTAGCTTTTTGGTCATGCGAATTGTCTAAAATCAACCGCGCGACTCGAGAGGAAAGCTAACTAATGCTAACTAAATGTAAGCGACGAAAACACAGTCACGTGTCTACAGTTAGCAAACAATCCAATGTAACATGGTTAAAACGAGCTAATGTTAGTCATGTCTTGCTGTAGCCTAACAACCGTTATATTGTTGGAGTAAGTGTAATTAGCAAGACAGCGAACGCCCTGACCATGTAACCGCACACACAATCTGATATGATTTAACTGCGCGCTGAACTGTATAGCGTTTAAAAAGTAAGAGTAAAAAGGTCCCACCACCGCATCAATTGTCTGCTCAAACTTATACGTTAATGTTACCTCCTCCTCTCGCCTCAAGGCTTGTTTACAATCGCAACAGTTCCTGGCAATAACGTCATCCCCCATCCGACGTTTCTGGGCGTGGAGTTGAATCGTCGTTGGAGTCCCAACCAATCAACGATTTCCTGGCCACGCTTGTCTGGCTGTGTGTATATAAATTGAGTGCGGCAGCTCCGAGAACAGGCAATATGCACATTTGACGGGACGTATATCCGATACATCACGAAGCTGTACCTGCATGAAGGCAGATCTATGAAACTTTCGCCTGTACCGTCTCAGAAACGGAGAACAACCACGAATTAGACATCGGACATCACTTTGATACAACTGTCAAGAATAACGGCATCTTTTGACTTGGTACAGTAGCGCTCAACTACTTTGGGAGTTTTCTTCTGTTTTTTCATACAACTGAGCTTGAATTTAAAACTGTCATTGAGGGGCATCTCAGTGCCGAAAAGACATTCAAGAGGGTTTGCTCTTGATTTGTTGAGCGGGGTGTTCATTTGAACCAGGAATCGATATTGTTTCTCTCAACAAACGTCTGCTGTTAGTATTTTGTGCTTTGAATCGTATGTCTACAAAAATGGAACAACCGTTTTATCATGACGACTCGTTTCTTTCTGCTTATGGTCACTCAGACGCTGCCCTTCACGACTACAAGCTCCTTAACCAGAACATGAACTTGAACTTGACCGAGCCTTATCGGAACCTCAAGTCCCAGCTGCGAGCCGAGACCGATTTCTACCCAGCTTCGGCCGAAGACGTCGGCTCACTGAAGCTCGCTTCTCCAGAACTGGAGAGACTGATCATCCAAAACAGCAACGGTGTCATTACCACTACACCGACCCCTGGCCAGTACTTCTACGCCCGGGGAATCACCGAGGAACAGGAGGGTTTCGCTGAGGGTTTCGTAAAAGCTCTGGACGAACTCCACAAGATGAACCAGATGCCCCCACCAAACGTTTCTATAGGAGCCGGTGGTGTGACGACTTGCACTGCGGCCTCTAGTGTCTTCGGTGCTTCTCTGCAACCTGAACTTCCTGTATACACAACACTGAACGCTTGTTCATCGAACACTAACCTCACGTCTGCGTCCAACTATCCTACGGCCACCATCAGCTACTTGCCGCATCACCAGTATCAACATCATCAAACAACGACCCACGGCTCGCAGCTATTTCAGCATTCCTTGCCTGGACAAGGGTTACATCAGCAGCGGCTCATAGCTCTGAAAGAGGAGCCTCAAACCGTTCCTGATACACAGAGCAGCGACGGGTCCCCACCAGTGTCACCAATCGACATGGAAAACCAAGAGCGAATTAAGGCAGAGCGCAAGAAATTAAGGAACCGACTGGCAGCGACTAAATGCAGGCGACGCAAACTTGAGCGTATCTCCCGTCTCGAGGACAAAGTTAAAATTCTCAAGTCGGACAATGCCGGACTCTCAAACACCGCTTCAGTGCTACGAGAACAAGTGGCTCAGCTCAAACAGAAAGTTATGACACATGTTAGCAGTGGTTGTCAACTCATGTTAACGTCAAAGCTTAAGTCGTTTTAAACGGCCGGACGGTGAAGGACATTGCTTTGAACAAAACACTGGAAGATATGTTCATGTTTTTTAGGCTATTTGTTAAACAAATAACGTTAGAGCACTGGAATATTGACTATTTAGACCAACTCATCTGCATGTTTTCATTTGAAAATGAAATGGTTTGTTTTTAAAAGCTGATGTACAGAAAATGGTTCATTCATTTTTTTATTGATCGTTAAATGGTACTTTTAGCTGCAATGCACAGCTCATTTTACAAAGTCAGCGCCCACCATACAGTATCACCAATAAAGGAGGCGTTTTATTGCTTTGTGTGTTTACAAATGTATTGTCGTTTGATGCTACATTCCAAGAAATAAGTTATTGTCTTTTGTCAGGTTGATCCTGAAAAACTCGTTTTGTGTAAGTTTTTGTCTTTCTTTTTGTACAAAATATATTTAAGTAAAATACTTTTGTGAAATCACTTTCCTCTCTCTGTGTGTTTTTGGTGGAAATATGTAACATTATTACAGAGAAGACAATGAATTTCTTCATAACAAAGATGATCCAAACTAGTTTATTATTATTATTTTTAGCCAAAGCAAACTGACCGGAACCGCAAAAATAGAACAACAATTTCGGCGGATTCGTGAAACCTATGCACCCAATTCTACAGACTTCCTTGACGTCTGTGACGTAAGCGCGTCGGGGCCTTTCCCCTATTAACGCACCGGAATATGCCCATATATGGTAACTTCTCGTGCTGGAGACGTCACAGCAAAAAATATTTCCGGGAACCCCCGCCTACGTTGCCAGTTAGAATGGTGGCGTGTTTTTCTTTTCACTTTGCTTAGAGGTATTTTCTTCGTGTCCGTGTGGCGTGTGTCAACGTTACACAAAGTAGCAACGGGGAGTTTCCCCACAGTGTACATCACTGCCACCGCTGTCAAGTTCCCAAAACAAGCACTGAGAAAAATAGAAAGGAGATAAAAATATAACTGCTGATTTTCCACCCAGTTTGCAAAAAGAGTTCCATCGTACACGGTGAAAACCGACTGACAATTTTTTTTGAACTCTCAAAAAATGGCTGAATCCTCACAATCCAACTGCATAAGAAAATGTTGATTTCTTGTTGAATGTTTTACACTGAAATACTAACACACACTTGCACATATTTCTGACAGCAATCTGCGTGCATGCTGTGAAATTACCAAAGATGAACTGATAGGCTGGCAAGCGTTGTTGTTAAGACAGTCTAAAATTGAACTGTTTGTTAATATGTGGCAAAGAGATTCCACAATGTATGTTTGAGAAGGGTGTAAAGTGCACGAAGGAATGCTGGAGCTTTCTCGCACACCATTTGGCTAGATGGCTAGGCTTAGAGTCAGAAGAGCTGAAGTAGAGCCTGCACACTAGAATTCCATATAAATATTTCACTGGTGTCAAACAGTGCTTTGATCCATAGCGGATCTTCATCAGGTCAAACTAAAAGTACCTTGTCCTCACCCATATTTATAGACTAGTAGGCCTAGTAGGTCACCTGCTATAGGTCACCTGGTGTCTGATGTCAACCCAGGTATATGATGTCACATATGGAGACGAGCATGCATACGTCCAAGTCAATTAACCATTACCACTCAATAAAATTCAGTAATAATCCTCCACGATATAATCACGCATAGTATCAATCAACAATATACATAGGCACATGCAGTAAACTATATACAGAATATTAAATGTCATCGCATTAAAAAGAATAGTATACAACCCAATTTCCCACCACCTACAAAAAAATGAGGCTGAGGCTTTTTATCAATGGTTATATCAAAGTGTATCTCAGGAATGAAGAGCTTCCACTCTTGTTTCATATCAGTGTGTCCTATAACAGTTCATAGCAGCCAGCAGCCATGAACATTATCCCTGTTGATTTTATAACACCCCCCCCCCCACACACACAAAGTTGTATTCTTCAATCTGACATTCTATCATTTTTATGCTGACACGTGTAAAAGATCAATTAGGCCAATTCTACATTTAGGTTGTCTGTGGTTGGAGTGCTCATATCAGAATAGTAAAGCTGACCTAAAAAAACAGGGAGGATTTTATTAACTGGAGTCCCTCTCGTCAGCACGACACAAAGCCATCATTCTGTGCCACAGTTCACTATGCTAGTATTTCTTTGAGCTTGACATGGAATCAAAGAACCTACATCAAAAGAACGTTGAAACCTTGACCCATATCTGTAAAGATTCAAAACATGCTCTTCAGAGTGGAATGAAACCACAAGGGGAAAAAGCCTTTCACCCTGAAGTTGTGCTTAGGGGTGCACTTATAATGGTGTAAATAAGTGTTGCTAGGCTGTGCCGAAGATGTTTGCATGCTGCATGTTGTTCATGAACTGTCATAGAAAGATTTAAACACGGGTGACCAAAATATCCCCCCCTCCCCCCCACCAACTTTCTGTAAGTCCCACTGCTGCACGTTTTGTCCCTTCATCACTCGTGTTGAATTATTAGTTGTTTTTTTAAGAACCATTCTGTAAAAAAAAAAGAAATCTGCTTTCTCTAGCCTAACATCAAAATCAATTGAAGAAAAACAATCACATCAGCAGACTATATGGTTCCTATTATAGCTATTTCTTATTTATGCTGTCACTGCACTGCATGTATGTGTGTGTCTCTGTACAGGCGCGCACACACACACACACACTCTACAAAATCTTTCAAGAACCTTCAGATCACATGTAGGCTACTCTCTTCAGTTAAAACCACACATTTTTGATCTGGTTCAAGGTGGAGACTAAGATGGGCATTGCAAAACAGTCATTTTGTGGTCAGTTAACTGGCTCTTGCTTGGTTTTAAGGTATGCTTGCGATCATTGTCTTGATGAAAAGGATGAAAGATTCTTTTATAGCCAAGTATGCGCTTCCTGGCAGTGAGATGCCAGGTGTTTTACTAGAATGTCTTGGAACTTGAAGCAGTTCATTCCACTGATATTGGAAACACCTTTAGAAGTCCCTTAAATATGGGAAATATATGGAACCCACTTATACTCAATGGATAGAGTGAATGATGCTTGCCTTTTTGTTTGATCCAAATGAGAATATATTACACATTCATTGTAATGCATAAGGCATGTTCAAATTGTATATAGAATAACAATTCAACACCCCATTTTAAAAGCATTTTCATAATTTTTGTGGTTTATGAACCATCTTTGGTATTTGTACCAGAGGGCCACTAAGATTAAAGCTTATATTCTTGCAGAAAGCCTTTGGTATCTGAACAGAGTGCCTTCATGGGTGGTGGCACTGTTGCTGGAGGAAACATGTGGTTATGTTGAGAAACTGAAATATAATACGAACAATCATATACAACGGTATATCATTGCATCCATCTGATTTTCCTACAGTAGGTCACAGAGAGGAAAGATTCCATAGGGGCGTGTGAGCAAAGGTATAATTACCGCTCTGACTCACTGTCCAAGCTCATGCAGGGATCAGGTTAAATTATACATCTCATCACCAACACCAGCCAAGGCCAATTCACCCCCACTACACCAATTAGTGGACAGCTGCAGCCAACTACCCCCTTCAGACACAACCACAAACCAACAGTGACTGAGCAGTTTCCCAAAGAAAAGCAGGATGTCAGATTATACCAGAAAAGATATGCAAGTGATGACAAGCTAATGAGTGAGTTCTCAATGAGCAGTATATGAATATTGAGTATTACAGCTATTCATACAACTAATGTAGATCTTAATTAAGGGCGTACAAAGTGGGTCTTCATTAAGGGCGTACAATTCCAGTTGTGGAGGTTCAGCATGTATGCTGGCTTTTGGCGCATTTCAAGACGAGTGCTTAATTGCAAGTCATTGACAGGCTAAGAACTCCACACGTTCACAACTTGAATGACATGGTGCCACCTAGTGGCAAGCTTCTGAACAGGCACATCCTGCTGCAAATACTGTCACAGAATAATGGCCCATTTCCACTTCGTCTTTTCTGCGTGGTTATAGAAGCTATTAGCTACAAGGTGGTAAAAAAAAAAAATTGCATGCAATTTTACCATAAGAACTTAATTAGTGCCATTATGAACCACAATAGCTGAAGTATGACTACGCATATATTCACAAAAATGATTTGCGCAAATCTGCGTCATGACATCAAAAATTGAAGAGCCATAATCACTTCCTAATACACCTCTGATGACTTTGTTTCTTACGGCACAGGGAATAATGCAGGGCATAATTGCATACGTAAGGGACTGAGGTTTTGCTTGCGTAATTTGCCTTATAAGGTAAAAAGGTGCTCATTTTAATATGCACAAACACTCTCTGTATGCAGGGTTATACATCTGGAAATTGTTTTCAATGACGAAACTGAATTCTTCAGGTCGTTTTAAAAGTTAGGAATTTCTAAGCTCCCCACTGAGTTCTATAAACCCCAGTTAACAAAACTTCCATAAGTGTCAATTTGGAAATTGTTTTCAACATCTTTTCATTCCCCGCTTGTTTCTAAAGGGTCTCTTTCCCATTTGTTAACAGATAGGACATTGTTAAGAAACATTGGCCACAGGTTTTTAAAGAGCAAAGCAAGTCAAGCTGTTGGTTGGACAGCACGCCTCCTGCAGTTCAGTGGCCTCATCATCTCACGGAGGAAGAGTTTTTTTTCTTTTTTACTTGGTTGAGGAAGTATGTCACATACTGGTCTTCTAACAGCACTTCCAGTAGCAATCCGGTTTTCCTTGGAGGTGCCTCCCAGCAGAACTAACCATAGCCTTTCAACAAAAGTTTTCCAAAATGGCCCATCTGCAGGTGAAGCCCACTATGCCAAAAGACCCAGGTTGCAGACAAGGGAAATGCAGTCATAACCAACTGGCACAAATCCTGACATCCACAACAGTGACTGATGGGGGAGGTAAAAAAAAAAAAAAAAAAAATCACAGAGCCTTGCAACCTTTTCAGATTTATTAATTAGACATTTTCATTACATTCTACTGCCTTCATTTGATAAACCAATTACAGAACAATTGTCAGGTACAAAATATTAAACATTTTTAACATCTAAAGTAAAACAGAAATACTTCCAGTGCTTGGGACTTTTGAGAACTCAAATACAGACAGCTTATTTGTTCATGATACCGAGGTCAAACTATTGCATCTGTACGAAGTGCTTGGAAAATGACAGTTGAATTTGGCGGCGCGAGAAACCTGGCCGTAATTAAGAAGCAAATGAACGAATGAATAAAGGAGAGTAAACGCCAAACCGCAAAGCTCAGAAGGGACGGGGACAAACAGGACAGGCGGAGGCTGGGCGGGGTCAGTTCTGCTTGGAGAAGAACTCCTTGCTCTTCTGCACATCAGGAATAATGGTGTCACTGCCAGGTTTCCAGCCAGCAGGGCACACTGTGCAAAGGAGAGAACACGGCATTTAGCTTAACGACACACAGAAACACTTATTAGGCCAGCTCTCATAGTTCTAGGGAACCAGCACACACCACAAATACGCTTAAAATTTCCCTGGGGGAAAAAAAATATATATATATATATATATATATATATAAAATGTGATGTCATCACCTTCAGAAAATTAAAAAAAAAAAGGTCACCCAACGGTCAATCTCTCACCTTCTCCGTACTTGTCGGTGTGCTGGAAGGCCTGCACCAGCCTGAGGGTCTCGTCCACAGAGCGGCCCACGGGCAGGTCATTGATGGTGATTTGCCTCAGCAGGCCCTTGTCATCAATCACAAACAGACCCCTACACACAGAGAACACGGAGAAGAAAGGGTTAAAAAAAAAAAAAAAAAAAAAACAGGGAAGTGTGAATGATTGATGGTAAGAAAGAAGGTGAAATTCTTGGGATACACCATGTTTTACCACCCATGCACATAGATACAGTAAAATACAAGAGATAGGACTTTTAAACATGGTGAATCGAGAAGGGTAACCCAGCAAATGCAATAATGCATGCAAGTGGACATAAGACAGACAAACATATGGAAACTGCTCTGCAAACACACACCCAAACCAGAAATTTCTGTTTACACAGAGCTTTTGTAAATTTACATAGTACGTTAAGGCACTTAGCAGATACTTTTATGGAGAGCAATATCCTGTATATCTAAGTGCATACATAAAGGTTCAGGCAAATTGTCCAAATCGCAATCCTAAATAGTAGTACATATATAAACCAGTGAAAATGTAAATTGAAGTGCTATAGTATAAGCAGTGACATGTGTTTGAGGACAAAGTGATAAGCGTAGCATTGGTAAGGCTAGTAAACCCAGGCTAAAGGCTCAGCGTTCAGTGCACCACTGACCGGTATGCGACGCCATCTTCCTCCTTCAGAACCCCATAGTCCTGGGAGATGGACTTGGTCAGATCGGCGACCAGGGGGATTTTCATGGGCCCCAGCCCCCCCTGCTTCCTCGGAGTGTTGATCCTGCAGCGAGAGAGCGCACACAAACGACGTTACTGACATCACAGAGGACCCCTTACTGACGGGGTCAATGACATCACGGTGACGGGCCGAAAACCTCAGAAAACATAACAGAGAGGTGCTTGACTGAGGGGACTCTCTTCCAGAGCTTTCCCAGGCAAGCAGCAGCTCCAGCTCCAGCTCTCCCTCCCCTTGTCCCTCCCCTTCTCAAAAAGCAACACAGCCCCCCCAGTGGACCTCCCTGCCATCAACCTCAAAAATGAGAGAAACTGCAACAGAAAGGACACCCCAAAAAGCGTAATAAAAGCAAGGAACAGTTCCTTGACTGTTTCCCCACCAGAGCTGAGGTGGGCAGTGACCAGGCTAACAGCCTAAGCTGTGACTGGCCCAGACGCTAGGAAGTGCTGCAAGCTCTGGTGTAAAGCATGTTGCTCACACAGAGCACGTCTCAATCAATGAGCCGGCTCTTAGTCTCTACGGGACTGGAGGCAAGGGGACTACAGAGATGCTACTCCATGTTTGGTCTCTATAGTCCCAGAGAAAATATCCTCCACGATACTGAACAGGGTGGCAGTAAATCCAATAGATGGCAGTTGAGACACCCTGGCTCTGAGTGTGGACGTACAGGGGCTGGGGCAGGGTCAGCTGGAAGACGGTTGAAGAGTGCTTTTAGTGAGGGGGAGGGGTTAACAGGGCATATGAGGACACTCAGGATAACCCATCCTGAATGGAAACCAGGACAGATCAGAACCAAGTCACTACAGGCGAAAGTTGAGTGTAGACAGGGTAGAAAATAAAAAGGGGACACAATATGGCACTCTAATGGCAAAGGGTTACACTGGATCACACTTAATATTCAGGAGTATTCAAGTTTAATTTTTACTTCAGGATCTCATACCTCACAAAACACTTTCTCCACTTTAAACTAAGACCATTTAAATAACAGATTAAAATACATATATCCACACTTTCATTTGAAAA
The DNA here is from genome assembly GCA_039654925.1 of Anguilla pacifica. Lineage (NCBI taxonomy): Eukaryota > Metazoa > Chordata > Actinopteri > Anguilliformes > Anguillidae > Anguilla > Anguilla pacifica. Next base: position 70,601,810 of record CM077285.1, on the reverse strand, counting down.
TAAGTTGACTGCCAATGTTTTACCTTGTTTCTTTTGCTTAAGTCTACTCATGCATATGTATGATTACTTTAAAAAAAAATATATATATATATATTTCAGAAACACTAATATTTCTCATCACAACACAAGCTAATGGGAATTCAAAACTACATATGATTATATCTGCAAATGCACAGAGGACAATCCCAAAACGGTTGTAAAATTTACTGAATTCTGCCAGTACTGATAGAGACGTGACCGTTATGCTTTCTCCGTAACAAAGATTCACCGTCAGCTAATTCAAACACTGGGCCTTATCAGAGTCCAGCAGGTCACTGAGACACAGAGGAGATAACCTCGGGAAGGGGGGGGTGGGGGGGTGGAGCCACAGAACGCCTGCAGGCGCACGTTTACAACCCCCCAGTCCCGAGAGCCAAATCAGCATTCCTGACTAGGTCCCAGTTCCACACTTACGCTTTTACATTTAGCCAAGAGAGATTCTGATGCTGTGAACTTGACTGCAACAGTTCAAAAGAAAGAAATGCACAAAATATTGGCTGAATTAACTGGCTCCAACAACCGTGGATAAAGCATCCTTTGGAAAAAAAATGTTATCAGAAATATACAAAGAGAAAAAAAGAATCGCCTATGTAGATGTCTCACATAGAGGTACTGGTCCAGACTGTGGGAAAAGTTTTCCTTCAGAGGAATAACAAGAGGACTGAGTGATGAGATGACTAGGGAATCAAAGAAGTAATTTCCAATTATGACAGTTCTGCCACCCTTATTTTCACTGGTACCTTTTAAAAAAGTGTATATGGGGAAAATAATTTCAAAATGCATACAGAATAATGGATCACAACAGAGCTAATGTGCGGCAATGAAACAGGAAAAGAAAACAGTGGAGAAATGGGAGCAACGTGACATGTCTTCCATCCCTCTACCCCTTAACCCTACCTCCACACCCCCGCCCCACCACCTCCCCCCCGACTCCCCAATCATCTCACCAAGCCAGGTGGCTGAAGTGCGAGTCGACAGACGCCCCGATGACCTCGCAGCCGATCTTGCGGAACTCTTCCGCCCGGTCGCTGAAGGCCACGATCTCAGTGGGACACACGAAGGTGAAGTCCAGCGGGTAGAAGAATAGCACCACATACTTCCCTGCACATCACAGAAAGAGAAGAGAAATGGAGGCGCTGGGAAAGCATTACACTTTCTTAACTTGCCTCATTCACATTGCCATTGAACGGACTAACCGCCCAGACACTTAAGGGTGTGCGCTTGTAGGTACTGATGCCAAAATCCAAGGCTGAAAACCTTTGGTCCCGCCCTTAGCAAACAGCACACTCACCTTTGTAGTCAGACAGCTTGATGTCTTTAAATTGCCCATCCACTACAGCTGTGGCTTTGAACTGGGGGGCAGGCTGTCCGATCTTAGCGTTCCCAGCAGACATAGTGACAACTCTGACAACTGTGAACAGTGGATGGATAAAACAGGCAAAAAGATTTGATTAGGAACAGGCCACCCTCTCAGCTTTCTACATCAGGTAGCAGTTTGAAGGCACCCTCAAGAAGCACACTATGCCGCTGCAACACATTTCTACATTTATTCTGCTCGTATGTTTGTCAAAGATACTGACACAGAATCTGAGTGTTTTTTCCCCCCCTAAACATAGTGAGACATTATTCATAACAGAGGAAAAATAGCCAACAGACTGAGCGATGAAAGTAAGCTCAGCTAAAAGCCTGTAAAGAGAGAGAGAAGCTCCCACTGGATTCCAGGTCAAATGAACTGCCCGTTATGCCCCCCAACCCAGATCATACTGGGCAGTCAACGCAGTCACATGCAAGTCAGTTGTTCTGCTGCTTGACAAAAAAAACAGTGACCTTTCACTGCCCGAGTAATTTTGAGCCTTAATGCACAGCCACTGTGGATTATCAAATTCTATTGGCTGTTCTTCTTAAGACGTCTTGTAAATTTCATATTAAATAATGCTAAAAACCAAAGCTAATGTGGATTGTATTGAGCATTTTGTTATTTTATAATCAATCATTTGACTGTAAATCGACATAAATATAACAAAAGCACACTGACGAATTTGTGATCCTCTTTAAAATAAAAAATAAAAACCCCTTCTTATATACCGGTGTTCTGACGTGAATGACTCAGCAAAAAACTAAACAAGCTCTTTGTTCCATTACTACTACTGTTACTACTGCTGTTAGCCTAATTACATAAAGTAGTCAAACTCCAACCCAACATCAGAACTTAACTATTAGCCTACTTTTACTCTTGGAAAAAGATCAAAGCATTCAGACTACATTTGGTAAACTACATTAAACCGCAGAAGGTTTAAAAATAATTGTATTATACCATTGATTATTCAAGCCCGTTAGTTGCTGTAAAAACTCAGATGAATGACTAAATACGTTTGCAAAACCGCTGCGCAACCATGTTAGTAAACTTACAATACGTCATAAGGGCTATACTTGATGCTCTGGAACTTAAACATAGCTAAGGCGTAATATTTTATATTAAATTGAATCCAGATAACCTCATTATGCTATAATTAGCTTTCTGCGACAGCCTATCAACACCCCCTGCAACCAAAATATCCACAGATAAAATTGGTTATGCAGTTTAAGACCGTGAGCAAGTGGGGGTGATACAAAAAACGCACTCAGTCGTTTTCTTTTGTTTAATCCTTGTAATGTGCCGTCGCACAGCTTCTCTCCGAATAGGCTAACTGCGTTACAGCGCCTTTGAATTATAGAGATGTGATACATTCCAAATAACGACAAATTCACAGTGTGTAAACATAGATGCAGACAAATGCGTTCCATTACACAAAAACTCATATTTCAGGCTTGTCTGATTGAGATGCGTAAAACGCCGCAAACTACGCACAATGCACTTGACTTACCTCCTTACAGCAGCGAAGAAAGAAGTTGCTCTGAACGTGCTAGCAATCTCGCGCTGACCCTTTTTACACGCCCCCAAAACCTCCCGCGAGAGCGAACTAAGATGTGGAGTGTTGTACTTCAATGCGCATGTAACAAAGCTGACCGTTGTACCATTTATTTGTAATATCCATGGTAATATCATATGTCCTGGTAATTTGATAACTGCGCGTGTGTTGGTGCTCGTGGCTTACGAAATATAGCTCGTTTTTTAATTGCAAGAAAACACACCAACTGTATCAACCAGCTTGCTGACAACAGTGAATAAACATGGCTTTAGTTTGTGTTGCAAGTGCGTTGTGCATTTTTAGTTTTTCTTCTAATTTTGTTGTCGGATATTAACATAAAATGTCATATCCAAGAAATCTGTGTTAGCGACATTATAATTGTCAGGCTAAAATGTAATATGGGTATACACATTAACTTTGATAATAACATTTGTATTTATTCTAAAATGTTGTTTCCCACTTCAAATAAACTACATGATGCAGTTTTATGTCGCATTTCGAGCAGTGTGAAGCTAGCGACAGTAAGGATTTTCGCGCGGGTCTGAAAATTTCAAAATAAAAGTCCGACGATAAAACCACTGTTACATTCAGCAAAATGAAATTAATTAAGGAAAATTCGGACTGCAGTTGTCCTAAAATATGACCTATTCGTTTTCTATTTGTACAATATTAAAACAACTTCGATTTTAAACACAGACATTGTAAAACTATTCACAACACTAATATTAATTACAAACAAATCTGTCTTCATTTTTTCTACTTTTTTCCCTACATTTTAACAATGACAATGCAAAAAATTTAAATGGACAATTAAAGATAAAATACACCCATTACTTTTAATTATTATTGCAATATCCAATACAACATTACATCAGTACATGAGTTTAACTGAATGGTAAGGGAAAAATTAGAGTAATTTAAAATGCATTACATCAACATTCTGTGCTACCTTGTAACATCAACTATGCGCTGCTGCCTCCCCTGGGCATGTTGTCTCAATGATATGGGGGTGTTTTGAATACCTTGGACCCTCCACTCTTCAGATATGGTGTCACTTATATCAAATAAGCGTCATAGAAAATGTGGCTGGGGTTTGAACATGCGGTACATAGGCAAATTTCATTCAATTAAATCCAAATTGCTTTCTGATAGCATAACATATATACTGCGCTGCTGCCTCCCCTGGACATGTTGTCTCAATGATATGGGGGTGTTTTGAATACCTTGGACCCTCTACTCTTCAGATATGGTGTCACTTATATCAAATAAGCGTCATAGAAAATGTGGCTGGGGTTTGAACATGCGGTACATAGGCAAATTTCATTCAATTAAATCCAAATTGCTTTCTGATAGCATAACATATATACTGCGCTGCTGCCTCCCCTGGACATGTTGTCTCAATGATATGGGGGTGTTTTGAATACCTTGGACCCTCTACTCTTCAGATATGGTGTCACTGATATCAAATAAGCGTCATAGAAAATGTGGCTGGGGTTTGAACATGCAGTACATAGGCGAATTTCATTCAATTAAGTTCCAATTAAGCAGTTTGGATTTAATTGAATGAAATTCCCCTATGTACTGCTTATTCAAACCCCAGCCACATTTTCTATGACGCTTATTTGATATAAGTGACACCATATCTGTAGAGTGGAGGGTCCAAGGTATTCAAGACACCCCCATTTCTTGAGACAACATGTCCAGGGGAGGCAGCAGAGCATGTTATCTGTTATAGTATCAGAAAGCAATTGGAACTTAATTGAATGAAATTCGCCTATGTACTGCATGTTAAAACCCCAGCCACATTTTCTATGACGCTTATTTGATATAAGTGACACCATATCTGAAGAGTGGAAGGTCCAAGGTATTCAAAACACCCCCATTTCATTGAGACAACATGTCCAGGGGAGGCAGCAGCGCAGTATATATGTTATGCTATCAGAAAGCAATTTGGATTTAATTGAATGAAATTTGCCTATGTACCGCATGTTCAAACCCCAGCCACATTTTCTATGACGCTTATTTGATACAAATGACACCATATCTGAAGAGTGGAGGGTCCAAGGTATTCAAGACACCCCCATATCATAGTGACAACATGTCCAGGGGAGGCAGCAGCGCAGTATATATGTTATGCTATCAAAAAGCAGTTTGGATTTAATTGAATGAAATTCCCCTATGTACTGCTTATTCAAACCCCAGCCACATTTTCTATGACGCTTATTTGATATCAGTGACACCATATCTGAAGAGTAGAGGGTCCAAGGTATTCAAAACACCCCCATATCATTGAGACAACATGTCTAGGGGAGGCAGCAGACCATGTTATCTGTTATAGTATCAGAAAGCAATTGGAACTTAATTGAATGAAATTCGCCTATGTACTGCATGTTCAAACCCCAGCCACATTTTCTATGACGCTTATTTGATATAAGTGACACCATATCTGAAGAGTGGAGGGTCCAAGGTATTCAAAACACCCCCATATCATTGAGACAACATGTCCAGGGGAGGCAGCAGAGCAGTATATATGTTATGCTAACAGAAAGCAATTTGGATTTAATTGAATGAAATTCCCCTATGTACTGCTTATTCAAACCCCAGCCACATTTTCTATGACGCTTATTTGATATAAGTGGCACCATATCTGAAGAGTGGAGGGTCCAAGGTATTCAAAACATCCCCATTCTATTGAGACAACATGTCCAGGGGAGGCAGCAGCGCAGTATATATGTTATGCTATCAGAAAGCAATTTGGATTTAATTGAATGAAATTTGCCTATGTATCGCATGTTCAAACCCCAGCCACATTTTCTATGACGCTTATTTGATATAAGTGACACCATTTCTGAAGAGTGGAGGGTCCAAGGTATTCAAGACACCCCCATATCATAGTGACAACATGTCCAGGGGAGGCAGCAGCGCAGTATATATGTTATGCTATCAGAAAGCAATTGGGATTTATTTGAATGAAATTCGCCTATGTACTGCATGTTCAAACCCCAGCCACATTTTCTATGACGCTTATTTGATATAAGTGACACCATATCTGTAGAGTGGAGGGTCCAAGGTATTCAAAACACCCCCATATCATTGAGACAACATGTCCAGGGGAGGCAGCAGAGCATGTTATCTTTTATAGTATCAGAAAGCAATTGGAAATTTTATTGTGTACTAACAAACCCATGCCACATAGTTTATCCTATAACAATTAGCCAGGAAGCTATCATCTAGAGTTGTTAGAACACCTCAGTGGTAACATGACCTATTAGTTATGACAAATATGCTGGAATCAGTTTTATATTCTCCTAAAAAAAGCAAGATCATGGTATTTCATATTTAGACTTACTGCACTTCCAAGAATCAACATGGCAGAAATATAAAGAAAGCTTTATAAAAATACACTGCCTTTTTAATTGGCATTATAATTATAACGGAGTATTTTTACATGTCAAAACGTCGCTAGTTTATAAAATAAACTTTGAGATACGCGTTTCTCGCTTTCGCGCAGGCAGACTTTTATTTTGAACGATTTCCGACGAATCTGCCGTCTTACTGTCGCTCACTGTCGCTCATTTCACGGAACTCGCATTTCGGATTTCTGAAAAGCTAAAGGTCAAAGTTTGAAGTTGAGTGTATCAGCGCGCCAAATCAAACGCTTCGCAGACCGGAAACTTCACAAAACTTGTGAGTATGACAGTGTTTACAAACCAACAACACAACTTATTCAACTGGGCTCATTTTGCACTTTTCAAACAGGAGTTAACAAAGCCTAGCAAATTAAACATTCTGCATCACTTTCGTTGCGTTAATTTGTTTCTGCAAAATTAGCCGACAATACAACCAGTATCAAGAACAAAACTTACTTCGGCTAGTTGGCTAATGTAAAGGGAACTATGCTGGTTTAGCTAGTAGTTGGTTGAGCTAACGAGAGTTAGCTGCCTACTGCTACATAATTTAGTTAGGTAAGTAACATTTATATGCGTACTCATTCTGATATCGCCGGATTTTCATCTTAATTAACGTTGGCGACCTATAGGCTACGAATCCAGGCTCTTGCTAGCGATTTATCTTGTTAGCGTTAAATAATAATGCAATGGCGCACTGTTTTATTTGCTTGCGCTTAACGTTACGGATTGTTAGCTAGCTACACATTTCCTCACGATCACAGTATCGCAATACAAGACTGCTAGCTAGCGATGTATCGATAGGTGTTGTTGCTAAAGTGAGTTACTACTAACCTAGCTCGCTGAAGTGACCAGTTGGCTGAGAGCTGTGACAACTCTGACGTCCGCTAAGTTTCTAGCATGGACTATCTACAGAGGCGTTGGATGTATGCACTTTCTAGGGTGGAATTGTGGACTACCTCGATTGCTAATCTTGTCTCACACTTCGCCCTGTCACCCTCAGTTTGTGGGTGTGTTTCCTAGAGCCTTAGACAACTGATAACGAGCAATGGATCTGAGTGACTTTGAAGCTGACAACTCCGTCAGCTGCCGTCTGTCCTCCGCCATTCCGGACATCTGCCGGACAACTGACTGCTGCCTGGGCATCGACGAGGCGGGCAGAGGACCCGTGCTTGGTGAGCTATGTCATCTTCTGTACTGCTGGTCCGTCCTTGCTTTCCCTAACTAAGCGGCGTCCTAGCTAACAAGACCAGGTCAAAACCTAGTATATGGATGGACCGGCCGACCAATGGTGTAACTTGATAACTCGGCCGACCAATGGTGTAACTTCATCACTCACTCACTCACTCACTCACTCACTCACTCACTCACTCAGTCACAGACATTCGCGTTTGTAGGGCTGGTCCCGCTGTTGCAGTCCAGCCAAAAATCCTGTAACCCACTTGCGATGGGTGCATAGACCCCTCATAGGTGGGGGAAAACGCCTAATTGAAATAACTTGATTCTTAAGTAAAAACGGATTTAGCACACATTGATCAAATCTGTTTTCTTTGTGATGCCGGCATTGAAACTATAATGTCTATTGATTTGTCCCAATCGGCATCCTTTCCGACATTGACATTGCTGTCCAGTTCTGAAAAAATTGTGCACACTAGTAGTCCATTGAAACGCCTTAAACAGTGTAGCCTATGTATGTCCTGTATATTTGGCACAGTCATTACTGCATATTTAATACATTTTGATATTAGCATTATTTCTCACACATTGTATGAGGACTGGATTTTCCAAGACTGTCTGGGTAGATTTCGTGCATCTCTTCTGAATGAGATGCATGAGAACTTGCATACGTGTTTGAATATGTGTGTATTGTAAACAGTTGTCTGTAGATGGTAGCATTTTCCTAACTATTGTATAACTATCAGAAACCAATTGCATGAAATTTCTAATTATGTGCAGCATTTTATGCAGTCAATATACCCCGTTAAAAAATGAGTGAGAAAGGGAGAATAGTCCAGATTAATTTCTGTACTTCTGAGTACAAGTCAGCACCTGATGGATATGAATTGGTTTTGAAAAAAATATTTTGGAGAGTACCACAGATTAGTTAAGAAGTGTGAAAGGTTTTGAGAAGCTGTCTGCTTTTATAAGAAATATGTTCAGATAGGCTGTTTGGCAGGGTTAAAAATAGGATTTTTGAGCATGGTAATTGTATGCTCTAGACTAATTTGTTGAAAAATGGCAGGTCCCAACTGAGATCCAGCATAATTCACACAAGAAATGACCATGTGGGTGTGTGTAGTCAAAGACTAAGGCTGAACTGTCTTTGTTTATTTATTTTAAAAAATTCCAGCACGAAAAGCAGGTCTTCAGGGCGCGGATCAAACGACGATACTGATGCCGTTGTGTGTTTTGTTTGCTGCAGGGCCCATGGTTTATGGAATATGCTTCTGCCCCATTGACAGAAAGGAGGATCTGAAGAAACTGAAAGTAGCAGGTCAGCTTCCAGACGCTTCTCAAACTGCCTGTCTTTATATAATCACCCATGTCCCTTACCTGTACAGAGGAGCAAGGTGAAATAAAAAAAACAAAGAAACCTCTTAATAACATCCAACTTTGGGTGCCGATTTCATTTAAAATGTAATTGAGAACTTTGTTGGAATGAATGCGTCTATGGCAATGAGGGAGCTGTTATAAGAGCGTGAATCCATGGACCACACTGAAGTGTTTCATTCTTCCCTTTTTCAGATTCAAAGACACTGACAGAAGTGGAGAGGGAGAATCTCTTCTGCAAGCTGGATGAGGCAAAGAGTTTTGTGGGCTGGGCCCTGCAGATCCTTTCCCCCAACACCATCTCCACTAGCATGCTGCAGAGGTACTGAACATAGTCACACCCGTCCTCCACACAAGCTATTCACTCCCAACACCATCTCCACCAGCATGCTGCAGAGGTACTGAACATAGTCACACCCATCCTCCACACAAGCTATTCACTCCCAACACCATCTCCACCAGCATGCTCCAGAGGTACTGTACATACAGACACACCCCTCGTCCACACAAGCTATTCACCCCCAACACCATCTCCACCAGCATGCTCCAGAGGTACTGTACATACAGACACACCCCTCCACTCAGGCCATGCACCCCCAGCGCTGTGCTCCACAGATACACTCGAGCGCCCCTCATTATAGCTTCCTCCATGCAGGCTTCTCAAAGCAGCTGCTAGGTTGCATGTCCACTCAGGAGGACAATGGAAGCCCACTGTTCCCTTAGGAAGAAATCTGGTCAGCTTTTTTTATTTTTTAATACAAGCAGGTAGATTTTCACTGAAGCACTTCAGAGTGTATGTGTATATAATTCAGTGATGTACATCCGCCATATATACTGCCCCAGCTCCAGTTGATTGAATGCTTGTTCATACTTTTTAATCATTTGATCGTTTTTCATGGTTTTGTGCCTCTTGCAATCAACTCGGATGGAGCATAAATTAACAGCACGATTCATGCATTTAGTCCTGCCTTACTGAAAAAAGTAAAGAGGTTTTAGATTGAGTGTTCATTTGGCCTCTTTTATTTACCTCGCCTGGCTTTCATGCACCAAAAGCTTTAAAGTTATCAGCTGCCTTCAGGTAGGGCTGGGTGATATACCACAGTGGTCATTATCGAATGCAACGGCAGGCTTCGCCTCCATATGGCGTATTACTTTCCTTTGCTCTTTATCTCTTTAATCCTTCCTGATGTGGCAGTAAACAACCACGCTCCAGAGGCCCTGTGAAATGCTCCCAGAGGAAAAAAAGAAAAACATAACGACTGTTATCTGTTGGCTGTTGATAGGACAGCCAATCAGCCGCAAGGTTGTGCTGCTTTCATGTGGTCATGTGATGCGTTTTAATCCATCAGTAGGAAGCTGCAAGGTCTTGCTGCTGTTTGGCTGTCTTATGGTCGCCTCATAGATAACAGCTGTGAAGTTTTTTTTTCCCAGAAGCCTTTCAAGCGGCCTCTGAAGCTTGGTTGTTTACTACTGCCTCAGGTATAACTGAAGAAGAAAGGAAGAAAAGAAAGGCAGTGCGCCACACGGTGGCGACGGCCGTTACTGCATCCGATAATTATCGTCGCGGTATGTCGCCCCACCCCCCCTTCAAGCCTGCATTCTCCAATGAGGTTTCAGCTGGAAATAACCGCCTGGCCCTGCGTCGGCGCACCTCTGCAAATGTCTCCTACACGTGTCTCCCCCTACTGGTGGGAGGGATGCGGAGCTGCAGCTGGAGGCCTTGCGGCTCCTGTGCTTAACGCCGTGCGGTCATGCAGACCTGCGTGGAGGTTCAGCGGCTCGGTGTTGAGCGCTTGCTCTGTGTGACACCCCCACACCCCCCCCCCTCTCCCAGGGCCAAGTACAATCTGAACGCGCTGTCCCACGACGCGGCCATCGGCCTGGTGCAGTACGCCCTGGACTGCGGAGTGCAGCTCAAAGAGGTACCGGCTCTGATTGGACGCTGTGATCAGACGCGTCGTGAGTTGATGCTGTGACTGCACTGTCTGCTCGACTGTAGCTTTGCAGCTAGCTGCGTTCATTTTTTTCTCTTTCCCTCTCGTCTCTTCTTCTGGAACCTTCCTCCCCCCTCCCAGGTGTTTGTGGACACCGTGGGCCCGGCGGAGAAGTACCAGGAGAAGCTGTCCCAGAGGTTCCCCGGGGTGGAGGTGACCGTGCGCCCCAAAGCTGACTCTCTGTTCCCCATCGTCAGCGCTGCTAGCATCTGTGCCAAGGTCAGACCCTTCAGACTGAGAGATGGAACTAGACCAGGGGTGCACAACTCTGTTCTGACCCATTACCTTAGTTTACCTCTGTAAACTACACTGCCTCGCTCCTGCACAGTGTAATCTTTAAGATACGCTCACAGTCTGCAGCTGAAGCTGGTACCTATACAAATGTCAGTTTAAGATATGATCAGGCAAATAAATAATTAAGACACAAAATCCTGAAACGGATCAGGCCTGGTTATGCACCCCCTGAGCTAGACCAGTGTTCCCTAGAGAAACTACATAAAGGAGACAAGAGCTGTGTCAGTTATCGAAGCAGAAGTGTGGAATAATGGAGCCACTGGACAGAAAGAACCTTTACACGGAGACACCAGACACGTATCTGTGCGTTTACCGTTAATGGTTGTTTTTGTTTACGTTTCATTTGCGAAATGTGCACCGCCAGTTCCCGAAGCTCTGAAGACATTGACCGGCGATATAGTCTTACAGGATGACTCAAGCGATCACGTGACCGCGTGCATGGCATCGGGCTGCTAATGGATGCCTGTGGGTGGACGGCGGCCACTCGATGGCGCCAGCGGGTTATCGGCCAGGGACCTTAAAAAAGCAGGGGCCCAAAAAAAAGGGCACGCTTCGTCCTCTCTGGGCCGCCCCTGAGCAGCCCCAGGGGACCGGGCCTCTGTTCCTGTCCTGTAACCTGAGCCCTTGTCCTCGTTTTTTAAATCCAAATCCTTTATAATCCTGACTCATCCCCGCTGGCAGCCTTACCCTCGTCTGCTAGCGTAGCCGCAGCTGCTGCCACGATCACGCTGCTCGTGGGCCAGACACTGGGCCCACTGCTTTAATTTAAAGTAGCATAATTCAGTAATCTGTTTTTTTTTTATCACATGAAAAAAAAGGTGTGTGTGTGTGTGTGTGTGTGTGTGTGTGTGTGAGAGAGAGAGAGAGATGTAGTTGACTGGTCTGTCCTGAGGGTGGCAGCGTTGCCCTGGCATGTTTCTGAGCTGGGAATTTGTTGGGCTCAATGTTGATAGTTTATTGTCATTTGTCATTATAAATGATTATTTTCTATATTCCTTTCTGTATGTGCCAATATTTAAATCCAGATTTTGTTTTCCTATGAGCTATATATCCTTTATGTAGTGTTGTCATTTCTGTGGTAACCATGCTGATCATGTGTTTGTTCAGGTTGCCAGGGACCATGCAGTAAACTCTTGGGGATTTGTGGAAGACCTTGGTGATGTGGACACTGATTATGGCTCAGGATATCCTAATGGTTAGTATTCAGCACACACACACACACACACACACACACACACCCGTGTCCTTACTGTTCACCTCCCAGACACACCCGTGTGCCTTACTGTTCGCCACCAAGACATAACTGTGTATTTAAACTGACACATCTGTCTATAAGGAAGTATGACAGGAAGCTGAATGCTCTCTGCAGACCCAAAGACCAAGAGCTGGCTGCTGGAGCACCTGGACCCTGTGTTTGGCTACCCGCAGTTTGTGAGGTTCAGCTGGAGCACCGCAAAGACCATCCTGGATGACAAGGCCGTGCCCGTTCACTGGTAGGGAAGAGGAGGAGGAAGAGGAGGAGGGAGGGGCAGAGGGGATGGCTGGTTTGAGAAAGACAGGAAGTCTGGTTTAGTAAGCTCTACTCTGTCCTCTGCTGCTTCACTTTCTGCCCTTACACTTGTCTCATCAGTTGCCAAACCACTGGGATAAAAGTCAGTAGCCATTGGTCTCCTACCCATCCAATCAGGGAAGAGGATAGAACTGAGAAAAAGTTAAGACCATCATGGTCACTGGCCATCCTTCCCTTTCTGTTGATGGGTCCAGACCCAGTTGAAGCTTTAGGGAGTTAAGTCATTCCAGCATTCTGTCCTGGAGGGCTGCATGCTCTGCTGGGTTTTGTGATTTATTTTTAATCCAGGTTAGTCACTGGAAACAATGTGTGCAAACTCTTTAGCCAATCAGTGACTAAAATTAAGCACTTAAGTCCAGGAACGCATCAGATGCCCGCAGACAGAGCGGCCGTCCTGGATTAGAGTTTGAGATCCGCGCTGTGGAGAATGCGCTGAGGTTGGGCACAGGGAGAGAACTAAAACACACTGAAAATGAGATTGCAAGAGCCCCAGCACTAAACAGCCTAAGCTCTATTCCTTCTTCATAACATGTCTTGGTGCCTTATCGAGAGGTCTTTGATAAAATGTACACAAGCTCACTTTAATTTCTCTGGACCGCCAATCAGACCCCTGTGTCATAGGCACTAGGTCTTTGACATGAGTCTTCCTCACTCTGTCTTTGCCTTCACCCCAGGGCTGAGTCCTCTGTAACTCAGCTTAGTTTTTTTTTTTTTGGGTAGTGAGTGCTGTGTTTGGCCTCCCGGCTTCACGCTCCTCTGTTTGCAGCTGGAGCTCTCTCCTCTGTTCTCTGGGGCAGCTGGAGCTCTCTCCTCTGTTCCCCGGGGCAGCTGGGGCTCTCTCCTCTGTTCCCTGGGGCAGCTGGAGCTCTCTCCTCTGTTCCCCGGGGCAGCTGGAGCTCTCTCCTCTGTTCCCTGGGGCAGCTGGAGCTCTCTCCTCTGTTCCCCGGGGCAGCTGGAGCTCTCTCCTCTGTTCCCCGGGGCAGCTGGAGCTCTCTCCTCTGTTCCCTGGGGCAGCTGGAGCTCTCTCCTCTGTTCCCCGGGGCAGCTGGAGCTCTCTCCTCTGTTCCCCGGGGCAGCTGGAGCTCTCTCCTCTGTTCCCCGGGGCAGCTGGAGCTCTCTCCTCTGTTCCCCGGGGCAGCTGGAGCTCGCCCCTCTGTTCCCCGGGGCAGCTGGAGCTCTCTCCTCTGTTCCCCGGGGCAGCTGGAGCTCTCTCCTCTGTTCCCCGGGGCAGCTGGAGCTCGCTCCTCTGTTTGCAGCTGGAGCTCACTCCTCTGTTCCCCGGGGCAGCTGGAGCTCTCTCCTCTGTTTGCAGCTGGAGCTCGCCCCTCTGTTTGCAGCTGGAGCTCTCTCCTCTGTTCCCTGGGGCAGCTGGAGCTCGCTCCTCTGTTTGCAGCTGGAGCTCTCTCCTCTGTTCCCCGGGGCAGCTGGAGCTCGCCCCTCTGTTTGCAGCTGGAGCTCTCTCCTCTGTTCCCCGGGGCAGCTGGAGCTCTCTCCTCTGTTCCCCGGGGCAGCTGGAGCTCTCTCCTCTGTTCCCTGGGGCAGCTGGAGCTCTCTCCTCTGTTCCCTGGGGCAGCTGGAGCTCACTCCTCTGTTCCCCGGGGCAGCTGGAGCTCACTCCTCTGTTCCCCGGGGCAGCTGGAGCTCTCTCCTCTGTTCCCCGGGGCAGCTGGAGCTCTCTCCTCTGTTCCCTGGGGCAGCTGGAGCTCTCTCCTCTGTTCCCTGGGGCAGCTGGAGCTCTCTCCTCTGTTCTCTGGGGCAGCTGGAGCTCTCTCCTCTGTTCCCTGGGGCAGCTGGAGCTCACCCCTCTGTTCCCCAGGGCAGCTGGAGCTCGCTCCTCTGTTCCCCAGGGCAGCTGGAGCTCGCTCCTCTGTTCCCCGGGGCAGCTGGAGCTCACCCCTCTATTCCCTGGGGCAGCTGGAGCTCTCTCCTCTGTTCCCCGGGGCAGCTGGAGCTCTCTCCTCTGTTCCCCGGGGCAGCTGGAGCTCTCTCCTCTGTTCCCCGGGGCAGCTGGAGCTCTCTCCTCTGTTCCCCGGGGCAGCTGGAGCTCACCCCTCTGTTCCCTGGGGCAGCTGGAGCTCTCTCCTCTGTTCCCCGGGGCAGCTGGAGCTCTCTCCTCTGTTCCCCGGGGCAGCTGGAGCTCTCTCCTCTGTTTGCAGCTGGAGCTCGCCCCTCTGTTTGCAGCTGGAGCTCTCTCCTCTGTTCCCTGGGGCAGCTGGAGCTCGCTCCTCTGTTTGCAGCTGGAGCTCTCTCCTCTGTTCCCCGGGGCAGCTGGAGCTCGCCCCTCTGTTTGCAGCTGGAGCTCTCTCCTCTGTTCCCCGGGGCAGCTGGAGCTCTCTCCTCTGTTCCCCGGGGCAGCTGGAGCTCTCTCCTCTGTTCCCTGGGGCAGCTGGAGCTCTCTCCTCTGTTCCCTGGGGCAGCTGGAGCTCTCTCCTCTGTTCCCTGGGGCAGCTGGAGCTCACTCCTCTGTTCCCCGGGGCAGCTGGAGCTCTCTCCTCTGTTCCCCGGGGCAGTTGGAGCTTGCTCCTCTGTTCCCTGGGGCAACTGGAGCTCGCTCCTCTGTTCTCTGGGGCAACTGGAGCTCGCTCCTCTGTTCTCTGGGGCAGCTGGAGCTCTCTCCTCTGTTCCCCGGGGCAGTTGGGGCTCGCTCCTCTGTTTGTACGCTGTGACACAGAGCTGTCCTCAGAGGGGCTGCGTGGTCCTGGCTGAAAGAGGAGCATTCGCGTTCGCTGAGTTCTGCGAAAGGCGATCTGCCCACTCAGGATCTCGCTGATATCGAGCTTCCAAGGTTCCCAGCAAACACAGCGTCACGAGCGAGCGGTCAGCCCCGATAGCATGATTCAGCAGTGATGCAAACAGCGTAAGCAGGGCTGATGTTCTGGGATGTGGGTTGGAGGGGGGGAGGTTGTGTGAATGTAAAAGATGTTGAAGTCTGCCTGGGGTGGGTGTGTGTGTGTGTGTGTGTGTGTGTGTGTGTGTGTGTTTGTCTGTGTGTCTGTGTGTGTGTGTGTGTGTGTGTGTGTGTGTGTGTGTGTGTGTGTGTGTGTTTGTCTGTGTGTGTGTGTGTGTGTGTGTGTGTGTGTGTGTGTGTGTGTGTGTGTGTGTGTGTGTGTGTGTTTGTCTGTGTGTGTGTGTGTGTGTGTGTTTGTGCGTGCGTCCGTGTGCGCTCAGGGACGATGACGAGGAGGGCGGAGAGAAGGCCGCCGCTCGGATGAACTGCGCCTCCATGCTGTCCTACTTTGGGAAGAGCCGGAGCTCCGCCCGGGAGACACACCGCTTCTTCTCTGAAAGGAGACTGCAGACCCTGGACTCACTGTGAGAGAGCGCAGGACAGGAACGCCTCCAGCACATACACACACACACACACACACGCGCGTACAGACACACACACGGACACACGGACACGCGTGCACACACACGTCCGTGCAAACACACACGCACACACACACACACACACACACGCACACACACACGCACATACACACACACACACACGCACATACACACACACACACACGCGCGTACAGACGCACACACACACACACACGCGTACAGACGCACACACACGGACACGCGTACAGACACGCGCGCGCACACACACGTCCGTGCAAACACACACACGCGCACACACTCAGTCCTCCGGGCATGGTCGGTGGTTTGGAGTCCTCCGTAGCAGGGAAGAGAGAGTCTGCTGGTGAGCGGCTGATCAGACTCATGCTCATGCAGCACAGCAGGCCCACTGACAGGAGGAGCTGAGCAGAGAGGGAGGGGCCAGTGCACATGTACCCTGTTGCTAAAATCACCCTGTCTCTCCAAGGCCGGCTCTTACTGGTAAATCCTTTCATGGGTTTTTTTTCTTTTGTGACAATAATAAATTTCTATTACTGAAAGTTTTTAAATGAAGTTTTATTCATTACAGTTCAAGTTTCAAAGCCTGAAATTCAAGTTCAAGGGCTTGTTTCCTTCCATAATGGATTTTATAGCTGTGCTTCCCAGAAGCACTTAACCTTGTTTGCGAAAGCAATTTTGTGTGTCCACCCTGAAATATTTGAACAAGGTCCAATGATAGACAAGGTTGTGCAGTTCAGGACATAGTGTTTTCTCAGAGCATAAACACTTTGTTAATTATAAACAAGCACTGAAGGTTAAGCTTTTACCATGGTCCTCAGTAGGCAAATACATTCCCAAGAATGCAGGCAAGTGTTAACAAAAGGTAAAGACCTTCAGTCTTGCGTTATACACACCATTAAGTGTGCGCTGTGAGATATGGAGTCTGCATTGGGGAAAATGGCAAACTTTTTTTTGGTCGGCTGGTAATGTTACTGCAGTTCAGTCAGGGGAAGCCAAGCACCAGAGGATGGCGGTGATTAGCGTCGTTAGCTCGGCATCGCATCCGATGAGCAGATTAGTGGCCAGCCTGGAGGACACTTCTGTTGCACGCCTCCGCAGTTTGCGCTTGCTGTGGAAGGTCAAGTGGAGTGCCTGGTGGTCATTACTATGAATGTAAGGGATCCCGACCCGTTCCGAGACCACGTCAGGTGGTTATTCCAGTCACACGAGAGGGATGAAATGAGGTGGCACCGGCTGACGATGGCTGTTCTCTTGTGCAGTGCATTACCGAAGGCGCCCATTAGCCAGCTGGGCTGGCGGTGCGGAGGTTACGCAGGGCCGTGCGTACGCCCATCTGTTTAATGAGTGCGGACCGAGCCTACGGGCCTATTCTGAGCACGTGACCAGGAACTTAAATTTTGGCCGATGAACACAGTAAACCCAAAGCTGTTATTATAAGAACTGACTTTGAAACATGAAACACATTTTCTGACAATCTAAGACAAAAGGTCTGTTTTGCCAGGTCCTTTGCATGACAAAGTAATAGTTGGGATGAGAAATCGGGCAGATACAGTAAATGGGGTAAAATTAGCTGGTACGGACCAGCAGGCTTTTTCACACTTGTATGCAAAGCCGTTAATGGAAGCCAGGTTTTGTATGATGGGACGAGCGCTCAAAGCAGGAGGCTATTCCACGGAGTCTGTGAATTGATGAAAGACTGCCAAATTATATGGCTGTCATTTTTACTTTCCTTGATAATTTAAGTAGCTTTTCTAAGCTTCAAGAAGTTTTAAAATGCAAATATACAAAAAAAAGAACTACCAAACATCTTTCATTGGCACTGAAAAGTAAATGTAAAATGAGTGGCTTTGACCGTTCTTGTATTATGAACTGTAGTTTACTGATGGCAGAACAATTTTGAGAAGAAAGTGAACATGTATATATGATTCCTGACGTTGGTCTTGTCTGTCCCCACATCCGCTAGCAGTTACAGTCAATTTGCAGCACGAGTGCTCATACTTCAGAAACCTATTGTCCATTCGATGTGTTGCTTGTCACCCAGAAAGCTCAGCTTGCTGTACTTTGAAGTGAAATGGTTAAGAAAAGTGAACAAAATTCATTTCCATTTCAAGGTAAAGCAGTTTTTCAGCTGGCATTTGTGACACTGTGTTCATTCTCTCTTGTACTTGGCAGTCCTATGCAGAGCTTCAACTTTTTCATGTATAAAAAAAACATGGTATAGTAAGAAACTTGGCGGTTCAGACTTTGGCCCAGGTCCCTGAACTTAACCACCCACCCTCCTAAGAATCTTCCAGACTTGTTTGCTGCTAACAGCACTAAAAGCTTCTGTGAATATGGGCCTAAAACTGTTTATTTATTTTACTTGAGAGAAGGAGCCATGTCAAGCACACTTAGAAATACAGCATTTATTCAGCACTTACAGGAAAAAAAGAGAAAGATCCAGCTTTATAATTCGTGACACATTTTTACAGCGAGTAATAAAGACATTTAATTTACCAATGGTCAAACCGGCACTGTGCAAATTATGGTTTTCATGCTGGGTTTCCTTCCCCCCGCCCCCCAAGAGTTTAATCAAGTTAAAACTTGGGTGTCTTCACCTCATTTAAAGCGAGCTGTAAGACCCAAAATCTGAGCACTGCTGATCTACCAGAGGGTTTATTTGTTTTAAGTTTAAAAATTGTGCTTTGTAGTAAGCAACTTTCCCCATTACATTTTAAAAATTCTGGGTGCCTAAGAATCTGCTACTGCACACTACGTCTCATATTCTTATGTTCCAATGTGGGTTCTACATTAGGCCACGATAACTCCCCCTTCATTACACCAACTTTTAGTACTTGGGAGAAAACAAATGTGGCAGCAACGCAATACTCAGGTGAACTACATTCTGGATTAGTGAGTATATGTACCACGAGCTGTATGTTTCTGACCAGCTGTGTGTATGCAATTGCACAGTGACTCTACTGAACACTTCAAACTGTGGTGAATCTTCACAAGAGTGGCTGGCCTGCCTAAATTTGTAGCGACTACTCATCCAGGAAGTCAGAAAAGATCCCAGACAAACATCCAAAAAATGGCAGACCTCTAGCCTCAGCTAAGGTCAGCATTAGTGACTTCACAATAAGAAAGAGACTGGGCAAAAATGTTCATGGGTGAGTAGCAAGGAGAAAACCACTGCTAACCAAAAAAAAAAACATAAACGCTCAT
This sequence comes from Anguilla pacifica, assembly GCA_039654925.1. Taxonomy (NCBI): domain Eukaryota; kingdom Metazoa; phylum Chordata; class Actinopteri; order Anguilliformes; family Anguillidae; genus Anguilla; species Anguilla pacifica. The sequence goes on along the minus strand of CM077285.1, from coordinate 70,582,495 downwards.
TTCACATTTGCAGAAAAGCACAAAAATGATCCCCAAGCCTTTTGGGATAATGGTCTATGGACAGGTGAGTCAAAAGTGAAACTTTTTCGACAACATGGGTCCCATTATGTCCGACATGAAGAAAATGGAGCATTTTACAGAACATACCAACGGTCAAATATGGTGGTGTGGTGGTGTGATGGTGTGGGGGATGCTTCGCTGCCTCAGGACCTGGACGACTTCATTGAAGAAACCATTAATTAATGTGATTGTCTGCTCTGAGGGCTGTTTATCGTGGTGTAGTACCGGTTCCTCAGTGAAAACGTGGGGCGTCTGTGTTTTTAGGGCTTCTGGCTTACGCGTGACAAGAGGTGAACGCAGAGTTTTGAAAGCGGGTGGCATGCAGTCGTGTACAGTATATTCATTTGTTGCTACGACTAGGTTTTCCTCTAGAAGTCTAAGAACACGGCACAAAAGAGCACACGATCGATAGGATAGCTCACAAACAGGAAGCCTTTGAACAAACATGGCACCTCAAAGCCGGCTGCGCGTTTCTGAGGGCTTGAATCGATGGCGCGGGGGGCTTGCGGGGGCGGTGGTATACGCCCCTTTTCGGGGTCACGGAACCTACGGAGTCCTCCGAAGCGTTTCCGCGGGAATGTTCTAGAACCCGCTGCCGCTGCCTTCCACGTCCTCCACGAAGAGCGAGCGCTTGCGCAGGACGGCGTTGTCGCCGTTGGCGCGGGCCTGCGGGGCCTGCGGGGCCTGCGGGGGCAGCGTGGCGCCCTCCGGCGGCGGCGGCGGCGGCTGGCTCTTGGCGCGGCAGGGCGCGCGGTACTGCGGGAGGCCCGCCTTGGTGGTGTCCAGCTCGTCGGGGTCCTCCTCCTGCGCGCGCAGGGCGGCGATCACCTCCCCGTCGGTGGGGCTGAGGGTGAGGCAGCCGCAGGACGCCTCCTCCTTCCCCTCCTTCTCCTCCCGCGCCTCGTCCTCCACCGTCACGAAGGCGTCGCCCCACAGGGTCTCGCACAGGCCACGCCCATCCCGGTACACCTACACTCCACCCGCCCCACACACACACACAACAGTGGGAGAGAGGGGAGAGAGAGAGCAAAAAAAATACTAGTTTCACTGGGGCTTAAATTGCTGACCTTGCAAAAAGAATGTGCTGATCGACTATGGTGTACATAGTGCTCAGGTGAATCAGTGGGAATAAAGCTTCAGCTACCATCAGTGCCATTCAGGGCTACCGGCTTCAAGTTGGATGTAAATAAGGTCATCTGAAGTCATGCTTAAGTGCTTCGCAAATGCAATTTAAATTAGAATTCAAGTTTGACTGTGCGGTGTCAGCTTTCACTCTTTATCTTTTCACAACTGGTTTGGTTTCAGCATTGCTTTTCATTGTTTAGGACTTCTGTGTTCCACCTGCTGCACTGCCAGTTAACAGTAAATGGAGCGCATTACTGGAAATGAAAGTATTCATTTTCTGAGAATTGATTGGTGAGCCGTTTAATACAGTTCCTGTACACAAAATCAGCCTACACAAGAAAGACCAAAGCGCGAGTTTGAGACTTGCTCGGATCAGCAGAAACTACACGCCCATCCAAACCACTGTTGCCTTTGCAAAGTATTGGCCTAACCACTCGAGAGAAAATATCTGTGTGTGCTACTTGAAAATGAAAGGGCAAATGGGGAGTTGTAGTTGCATCTTCTTGATGTTCGTCAACGCAGCCAGAACTCAACGTTGTCTCAATGTTGTTAATGTTGATCAATTTCAGTGATCCTTTATTTGTATGAGCATACATAACTTTTGATTAGATGTATGAAACTCTGGGCTGGCACAAAGGAATGAGGGCTGCTAAGCTCTGAACTCGACTTTATGTCCTGATTCAGACGTGCTTGACGCGAGTCACCAGGATGCTTTACGGTGCTCTAGTTGACACTTCTCCCCCTCTGTCTTCCTCTCTCACTGTCTGTATGAATGAATACGGTGTGTGAGGGATTAGGAATGAGTGAAACACGTTATGAAATGAAAATCTCCTTCAGTTTTCGGCTCCGTAAGTAGGACGGAGCTGTTGTCGTGCTGCAGACTTGACACAGCTGCCTGTATCACGCAAACTCAATCTTTCTCAAAAGGCTGCAGTCGGCTCAAAGCAACCGTATGCACACGTGAGAACAGCCGTAATGTTACATCAAAGCTCAACAGTGTAGTTTAGGCGATAAAATGTGTGATTTTATTGCTGTTCTTTGGAAACTCGCATGGGGATTATCTACAAGCAGGAAATTCACGCGACAGCATCCGCTCGGGTTTTGCCGTGCTTGCGTGTTGGGAGCGCGCTCAGTCCGCACGCGTTAACCAAGGGTCAAGGATTGGGAGGGAAACGAGAGCGACCGTTTCCGTGGCGACCGCAATGCGCCGCAGCACGCTAATGTCAAGCCCGAGGAGGGGACTGAGGATGACGGGATTGGGGGGGGGGGGGGGGGGGGCGTGACCAGCGGGGGGTGGGGGAGGAAGTGGGGGGGGGGGGGTGTCATCTTGGCTTTGGTCAGCTTGTGTTGTGTGCAGTGACTGCAGGCGGGCAGAGGCGGTGTCAGTTTGATTAGGAGCCGGTTCTCCTGAAGGGCTTCAGAGAGAAGGTGCGGATGTGCGTTCTTCGCATGCTGACGTGCGGTGCTCAGGCTAAGCCAGGCCCATTGCACTGGAAGGACACCCCTTTAACATATATGTCCTCCCATCCCTCTTAGCCATAGCTCCCTTTGAGCAGGGAACAGCATTGGAGAGAGCTGGCATTGCTCTGGGTTTGTTTCTGTTTTGATTTATTCTTTTAGGCCCAAAAAATGTGTTTGTTTTAGATTTCTCACTGGATTTCCAGAGCCGATGGCGGCTTGTCCAATATAATGTGGAATTGAAATGGCAATGATAACATTTATGCTGTTATACTTCACCTTTTAAGATTTGAACTTAAAAAGCTTGGACACTCACAAATGTACAGTATAACACCCACACGGGCGAGTTTTACATAACACTCATCATCCAGTTTAGGGGAACTGGTAAGGATTTTAGCTGAAAAACAGTAAGGAGCATAATAATGCAGACAGCCAGACTGGGAATTAAATGGATGTCTTTTAATGAATAAATGGAATGCCTCTAGTCTTTGAGTGACAGTATTTGCCTTTGGAGACCACAGTGGATCAGGACCATGATTCCCCTGGCAAACACCTCCTACAGCACAGCGTTCCCATCTCTGCACTGGTATATTAGTTTGATTCTTTTCTTTTCCCTCCTACCTAGCCCACCAACACCATATACAGACCAAGTGACCAACTAAGCTCCACTTATTTCCAGATAAGGGAGATGTAAGGCACTGTCCCACTGTGTGTGTGTGTGTGTGTGTGTGAAAGAGAGAGAGAGAGAAGGGAAAGAGAAACAGATGTAAAATATGAAAAGGTGGACGTTTGCGATCTTGCCTAAGGGCTCTACAGCCAGGTTGTTGTTTTTTACTCAGATGTGTGAAGGCATGTGTTCCTGACGTGGACCTCTCTCTCTTTCTCTCTCTCTCTTTCTCTCTCTCTCTCTCTCTCCCTCCCTCCCTCCCTCTCTGATGGAGTGCACCGTTTATCTCCTCAGGAAACCACGAGGGGAGAGCGGTTGTGAATGTGTGAAAGAGAAGAGGCGGGGAAATGTCACAACCGACAACGCGATTATTTCTTTGTACCCTCAAACACATTTTTAGCAAGAACCCAAACTTGCAGGCTGTGCAGATGTTGGTGCGCTCGTCAACATTAGTTGTAACATCTTCTCACTTTTTTTTCTACGTTTTTGGCAAGAGAAGCTGTGCAGGGTGGTGTCGCTGCCCTACTCCCCCTTCTCCTTCCCACACTCACACACACGGCCCTGAGCAGGGACAGGGCGGTGATGTGAGCTGACAGGAGCTGTGTGTCCGTACAGGGGGCTTGGCATCAGACCCAGCTGTGCACACGCCCTGGGTCTCACTGCAGGAGCACACACGCTTTTAAAATATCCCTGTCCTGCAGCAAGGCAGAGAATCACTCCACTGCCCTGTGTGTCCCCTAACCCCTCTCTGTGTGTCCCCTAACCCCCTCTGTGCACCCTTAACCCCTCTCTGTGTGTCCCCTAACCCCCTCTGTGCACCCTTAACCCCTCTCTGTGTGTCCCCTAACCCCCTCTGTGCACCCTTAATCCCTCTCTGTGTGTCCCCTAACCCCCTCTGTGCACCCTTAACCCCTCTCTGTGTGTCCCCTAACCCCCTCTGTGCACCCTTAACCCCTCTCTGTGTGTCCCCTAACCCCCTCTGTGCACCCTTAATCCCTCTCTGTGTGTCCCCTAACCCCCTCTGTGCACCCTTAATCCCTCTCTGTGTGTCCCCTAACCCCCTCTGTGCACCCTTAACCCCTCTCTGTGTGTCCCCTAACCCCCTCTGTGCACCCTTTACCCCTCTGTGTGTGTTCCCTAACCCTCTCTGTGTCCCCTTAGCTCCTTTGTGTCTTCCCTAACCCCCTCTGTGCACCCTTAACCCCTCTCTGTGTGTCCCCTAACCCCCTCTGTGCACCCTTAACCCCTCTCTGTGTGTTCCCTAACCCTCTCTGTGTCCCCTTAGCTCCTTTGTGTCTTCCCTAACCCCCTCTGTGCACCCTTAACCCCTCTCTGTGTGTCCCCTAACCCCCTCTGTGCACCCTTAACCCCTCTCTGTGTGTCCCCTAACCCCCTCTGTGCACCCTTAACCCCTCTCTGTGTGTCCCCTAACCCCCTCTGTGCACCCTTAACCCCTCTCTGTGTGTTCCCTAACCCCCTCTGTGCACCCTTAACCCCTCTCTGTGTGTCCCCTAACCCCCTCTGTGCACCCTTAACCCCTCTCTGTGTGTCCCCTAACCCCCTCTGTGCACCCTTAACCCCTCTCTGTGTGTCCCCTAACCCCCTCTGCGCACCGTTAGCTCCTCTGTGTGTTCCCTAACCCTCTCTGTGTCCCCTTAGCACCTTTGTGTCTTCCCTAACCCCCTCTGTGCACCCTTAGCTCCTCTGTGTGTTCCCTAAAACCCTCTCTGTGCACCCTTAGCTCCTCTGTGTGTTCCCTAACCCCCTCTGTGTACCCTTAAATCCACTGTAGGTGCCACTAAATCCCTTACGTGCGCAGACAGCTATCTTGGTTACAGTATTTCCCCGTGTAAGCTGTTCCACCCTGATATACACTTTCCGTGTTCTAAGTAGACACTCCAATGTCAAGGCCACTGAGTCATCGTAATGCTCATAAGCAGCAGCAGTGACGGTGCACGCAGCCTGCAGAGGGGGTACTTTACCTGCTGGTAGGTCACACAGTTTCCAGTGCAGTTGTTTCCCCGGGGACCCTTTTTCCGTTCACCCCCCCGATGGCCCGTGCAGGTCAGATCAGCTTTGCAGGCCTCAAACCTGCGTGAGAAAAAAAGCCATTTTTTCATTGCAGCCTTTCATTGCATTCCGCACCCAGGCAGTCGCGCGCCCTAACGTCGCCCCGGAAACCGTACCAGTCCCTGCAGAAGCTGCGGCAGAGCGGCACGCCCTGGATGGAGGCGGGGTCGAGCGGGTGTGGCCAGCGGGCGGCGTCCGGAGAGCAGCGGCGGAAGCAGGCCGCACGCCTGAAGAAGGCTTCACAGCTGGGGGGGGGGGGGGGACGGGAAGAGGAAGAGGAAGAAAGCGAGGAGAGACGTCAGAATGATTCACTCAACGGGGTACACTCTGGTATCATGAAAGTGAATGTCATTTATTCACGGAAGCACATTTGCTGTTCTGTCAACCTGGAGCTAGCAACCTATTTATTTATTTATTTATTTATTTGTTTATTTATGTTATAGAGCTTATGTGTAGTTACTCTGCCCCCCCCCCCCCCCCCCGCAAATCCTTTCTTATGACTGACTGAAAAATGCAATGAGTTTTTTTTTTTTAAGACAAAGAGCACAGTTAAGCCAGCGAGTGGTCCAAAATCCATTCCAAAATGCAAGAGCTCACGATTCAGCTTTGACGTCATTTTGATAACCGTGTGAATTGAGAGCTGCAGAGTGACACATCCCGCTAAAGCGCCCGCTGTCAGTAGCTGTCGCACGCCCCGCAGTCTGGCGACAACTCCGGCGGGCGCGGGCGCCGTCTGCAGAAGGCAGCCGTGCAGGGCGGCGTGTGATTAGCCGTAGCAGGAGCCCGACAGCATCTCCGGGGTGACTGCAGCCTGCCTGGGCGGGCGGGACATGAAGCCTGCTCCCCCAAGGCTGTGATTGGGCGGCTTAAAACGTGTATGGTTTGCATCCAGCCAGCAGTATGTCTGCACGCCTGCGCTCTCCTGATTCGATGATGGACGTCAGTGTTAGGACGGGCCTGTGAATATGACAGGCCATTCCAAACCAAAATAATAAGAATAATAAAAATCTGTGACAAAATTTTTTTATAAAATGTTTTTTAAAAATGAAAAGGCAGTACAGTTCCTGTTACTAAATTTTCGGTTTTCAGTATTTTTTCATGTTTCTTGATTTTCTCTAATGACATTTACCGAAAGTAATTACAAATTTAGCCATTACTAATTTAATTTAATTAAAAGCAAGGCTGGCCAATTAAGTGCATTCAATGATGTGCTCAATTGAAAATGTGTAATGTATGGTGGCCATTTTGTACTGGAAGAAGAAGACACAACGTGGCTTCTGAACTTGGGAAGCCCTGCAGTAAGAATATCTAAAGCCATCCTATGTTTTAAGATTCAGCTACAGTAAGTTACTTGTATTGATGGACAGTTTTTTGTATTGGACATGTCTTTCACATATTGTACCTTTTATTAAAACAGCTACATTTGTCCAATGTGATTTGCAAGCTTGCTTGTGCAGGCTGCTTTCATTAGAAAATAAACTGATTTCACATTTAAATACATCAATTTTGGTGGTGGAGGAGTGTAATTTAATCATTTAAAATCCTGTGTGACAGTAACTTTTAAAAAAAAATATTTGGAGTTGAGCTGAATTCAATTTATAAATTTAGTATTTGAATTTAATAAAATTATGGACAGTGGTTGCACACAATCTTATAAAGCATTTCTATTTTGTAACAACATTTTTCACACCTGCATTATGTTGAACTAACTTATAGAAATCAGTTCTGTCCTTCTTAATATAAATTATCTGAATGTACTTAATAAAAGTGAGTTGGATTAACAATGGAAAGTTAAGATAACGGTTCGTTTAAGTCAAAATATTTAATAATATTACATGAACATACTAAATAAAAATGAGTTAGATCAACAAGGGAAAGTTAAGTTTAACTTAATCTGTTGAATATATGCAATAGTATTATGTGCAATCACTGTCCATAATTTATTGAGTAAATCGAACAATTTATTTTTTTGAGAACACAATGTATAAAGTTGGATTAATTAAGAACGTTGTTTCAACAGCACAGAGATTATCAATACCTTGGAAACAGCTAGATCATTCTAGATTATCTGAGGTCCAAAAAAAACAAAACAGGTTATGAATTGGTGTATGTAAGGCACTGCAACAAAAGGAGTGCGGTTGAATGCACTGCTTCTATATACATGCAACGGTGTACTTGTATTCAGTTTCTGGCCCGTGCTCTTAACACCAGCAGTGTTCTACTGAGAGCATTACTATCTAAAGCTCGTCACTGAGGCAGATGTTCAGTTTCAACAGTGTCCTGGACGCTACCTAAGGAAGACGGGGTTCGTCTTGTACATGATGGGGACAGCGATGTAATGAATTGGCAGCAGCTCACCTGGGGCTGAGGGCTCCGCACCTGCCCCAGACAACGTCATCCACTTTGGTCACTGGGGACGCTGCAATCTCCTGAACGTCATTTTCTGAACAGCAGGCATCTGACGAGACAAATCATATGACACAAGGGAGCAGGGGAGAAAGAGCGTCATATCATACACAATTGTTAAATTATTTTTGTATGTGTAGTCATTCACTCTGCTTGCAGAGTGATATTGCTGATAAATGTCTGGTGAGAGAAGTGTGATCTCTAATGGACAGGTAAATGTAGAGATCAAATCTGAGCACGATAGAAACTGGTGCTCGTTCTTTTACAAATTAAATGGCCAATTTAGCCCGGCTGAGTGATATTCATATAATGAAAGGAATCAGACTCCTCTGTGAAGGATTATTTCCCGCATTATCGATGTCGCAGGTGTAGTGAACTCACTGTCGGCGTAAAGCCTGCAGTCTTTCAGGTGTGGTTCTGGACCTGGAGTGGCTTTGTGCTTCCCGTCCTGCAAACAAGCCCCCTCATGGCACCTCGACCAACCAATCAGTGAAGCCAAAATATATGCCACAACCAATGGTAATGGTTTTGCCAAGTTTTTGTTGACACCCATCTCTTCACTGTGTAAAGCAAAACAAGACCAGGTCAAAACCTAGTATATGGCTGGACCGAACCGGCCGACCAATGGTATAACTTCATCAGTCAGTCACTCAGTCACAGACATGCGCGGTGTAACTTCATCAGTCACTCAGTCACAGACATTAATGTTTATAGGGCTGGCCCCGCTGTTGCGGTCCAGCCAAAATAAATTAATGAATAGAATTTTTAATAATAATAATAATAATAATAATAATGATAATAATAATAATAATAATAACAACAACAATAATAATAATAATAATAATAATAATAATAATAATAATAATAATAATAATAATAATAATAATAATAACGCAGAACAAAAGTTACGTGTAATACCTGATTCAGAACCTTGGACAGCGAAATTCTCAGTCCATTAAAGGATACATTTAAAGCTTTGTACAGTAAACTAAAATATGGGTCAATACCTACCGTCGAATGCTATAAGTACGTTATTATCATATCACAGTTACCCAAAAGCCTAAAGCATTAAAGACTGCCGAAATTCCCATGGTTAATTCGTAGTTAGTCATCGCATAAATCTCTGTCTACCTTTAACGCCATTCCCAGTTCGTTTGACAACAAGCACATTCTGTTCTGTGCGTAGGAGAGACTGGGCAGAACATAAATATGCAAATGAATATTTAAGCATGCAAATTAATGTGGTGATCTTTATAATTAAGCCACACTCCAATTACTAACACTAGCTAAACACTAAATACTAACACTAACTAAAACTGTAAAAAGTATGTAGGCCGCCTAATAAATGTGTGACATAACCATAATAATGTAATTCAAGCAGTGATGGAGCGATATCTGAGCAATTCTCTTTGAACACACAAGTACAATAGCCTACAGTTTGCTGTCTTATGAAACATATCATTTAGCAAACAGTAGGCTAAACAATGTTAGGAAAGTGTGATAAATAAAAAATGAACCAAAATAAGCTAGCAGCGGAAGCTCGGTTGGTATAGCCTCTTAAGTTTTTCGGTTTCATTTCTGTTCAGCTGTTCCTTGTCATTCTCCCTTGATCATAACAGAATTAGATTAAACGTAGCCTACTTCTGTTGCAGTTAGAGCAAGTTCCACGTTAAGACTTCTTGTGAACAACAGATACGAACGTCAAAAGTGTGGGTCTAGTTCGGTGAGTTGTTTGTAAAAATCGGTAGCCTACACCATTGTCTGTTACTTTACAGACCCTATTTAGACCCTGTACGTGTGTTTATTGTATTTACTGTTATTTATTATTATTAGCCTAATTTATTTATTCATTTGTTTGCATTTGACTACCCAAAGGGTTCACTGATATCATCGCCATGCAAAGCTAGCGTCATTTTCCAGAAATTAATGTGTCTGTGAGCCCCAGGTCGCGGTTACTTGTTTCAGTTTTTCAGTGGTAAGCGACGGCTCGGCATATGGTTGCATTTTCGCCGAAAGCTGCCTGTAGCCTACATATCAAATGTTTATGTCCACACTCCAGACTTCTTCGGTATAATAGTAGTCCATTGCACTTTTCATGCAAGTTTAAAATATTTACACATGCGAAAGTATTATATTAAAAGGATCTTATGCGTTCTAATTTGATCCAGTCATTTTAATGAAAAATTTCAAATGAGCTGCAACACAAACGTAACTACTAATAATAACACGAGCATTTCATGCAGAAAAATAATCGCGCACAGAAAAACAGCAAACCTTAACTATATACCAAAACAAAAATACTGATCAGGAGACACCAGGAGTAATTGGATTGAGTAATTTTGCCCTTGTTTTCAGTCATAAGGAGAAAGCATCTTACCTGCTGTATAGACCGCCGATGTTTGTGTGCTCTCCCTGAAAATGCGTTCTGGCTTCTCTCGTTTCAAAAGATCCCCCCCCCCCTCTCTCTCTCTCTCTCTCTCTCTCTCTCTCTCTCTCACTCTCTCGCTCTCTTTGCCTCCTGGTGAGCGTGCTCTCTCTCTCTTTGCTAACTCCCCCCAGAGGCCGCTCGCTCATTTATCAGTGATTTATTGAAGGGTATCTTGATCATTCATGTTCCAGTCGTTCCCCTCTTTCATCCCTCTTCCCATTGCCCCTCCTGACGTGGTTTTAATTAAAGGCACATTTAATAAAGGAAAACGTTGAGTCACCCCCCAGTGGCAATGTTTATTATAATGAACAAATGTATCCTTTGACTGACGATTGTTCAACCTCACACGATATTAAGCCACAGTTTAGCGAATGCTTTTTATTAATTAGGACTGTTTAAACATATTTCAGGAAGGCTTAACGCGTCATTGTTCATACTGTACGTTGCTTCCTTCTTTCTTATTACCACACATCTGTGATAACATCCAATTCCATACATGGTGTCCGGACTGCACAACAAGTCATCCAAAGGTTTAATCAGATGTTTTTTTAACTTTACCCCCCTCCTAAATTGTAGCCATTTAATAAAAGCGCTTTACAATTGATGCCTCTCATTCACCAGAGCATTTAGGGGTTAGGTGTCTTGCTCAGGGACACTTCGACACACCCAGGGTGGGGCTCGAACCGGCAACCCTCCGACTACCAGACAACCGCTCTAACCTCCTGAGCTATGTCGCCCCATGTTACAGAATGTGTTGAGTCAAGAATGACATTAAGGCTCTTGACTTGGGCAGAGACAGGGAGAGAGAAATTAAGGAGTTTTAGATAAGACAGTGGAGGGGAGGGAGCAGGAATCGTGGCGGGTATCAGGTCAAGCCGACATGTAGAAGGCCTAGAATTAATGATGAGGTCAGATATAATGGTCTCATGGACCATGCAGAAGTTTGTCAAGCTACCAGAATGGCATTCCTCATTAAATGTAATGGGCTCTTCAGCAGCATGACTGCACATGCAACTCTTTGTATGCAGGCACAACGTTGGACTGAAAGAGAATCAGAAACTTCTTGCAAAGGTCAGTGGAGATAGTTAAGGTAAAATGATCTGGTGTCTGTAGGAGCTTGGTGACAGAGGGAAAAGAAAAAAAAGAACTTTACCGGAGGAAATTATGTTGGCGTCGTAAGAGGACCTGGCAACCGAAAGGGCAGATTTCTAATTGCTGAGCTGAGGTGTTCTGAATAGGCCTGGGCATGGACAACAAGCCCTGTCCTCTTGGAGCGATGTTCTAAGTGACGCATAGAGGATTTAATTTGGTGCAGCTCTGGGGTGTACCAGATTACAGTGTGGGTGAAAGAGTGCAAGTTTTTTTTGTTTGTTTTTTTTTGGGGGGGGGGGTGGTTAGTGTCTTTATAGACTCAGAGAGGAGGTTACTGTAGTGTAACTTTTCTGTGGTGGTGGAGAGAGGGTCAGAGTAGCATAAAATCATCAGGATCAATGTGTTAACAAGCTTTGGAAATATTTGCAGACGTGTGAGATGAGAATGTGCCTTTTCTGTGGTGTGGGAATGTGTAGAATGACAATGCCAGCGTGCTCTCCAGACAGCCCTGAACAAAAAAAAAAACATTTGGAGAGCTGGTATTTCACAAATAGCTGATTATACACCAAAACATGGCTTTGTAACTCCCTTTTTAAAAAGTTAACCCGATTTGAAATGTATGTAGTCATTGTTTGCATTTCGGCTCATTTCCTTGTTTAACACCTTGTGCTTTTCAATTTTTCAGTCTGTCTTATTAAAAAAAATTATTTTAATTATTTTTATTTTTGCGTTCTTTTCTTTTTAGCATACTCTAGGGGTCCTCTCTAAAATGACCAGGTGAGCCATATAGTTGCTGTAATCCTCATTTTATTTACAACCAGCTGTTGTGGGCTCTAGGTACATGCCAAATCAGACACACAGGAAAACGCAGCCGCAGTGATGCCCAGAAGGCCAGCCAGAAGAAAACAGCACCGAAACACAGCAGCGGTACGCCATTAGCTTGCTGGCTGCATCGATGGGATTGGAGGCTAAAGACTCAGAATGTGTGCGGTCAGAGAGGCCGTGAGCGAGCCCTCCTGTCATTTTACGGGTCATATTGCGCACGCACACTTTATGCACATTTAGTGGCGGATTCATGGTCATTTTTTCCCCTCAGTGTGACGTGAGCAATTTTGCAAATCACAAAAAAGCACACAAAAAGGGACTAGCATGCATGCATCCAGCTCTTCTTTCTAAAACGCTGGTTAAGTGTTAGCGATGTCCCATTTGTCTCGCTGGAGTGTGAGGCATTGTTGGGCTTCATACAAGGTGTACCAACAGGCCTACCTTGTGCATTTCTACCTTCTGCCTTTTTCATGCATATTTTGTGCATTTATCCATACATCAGATACGGATTCAAACTGATTCTTTGTCAAATAAAAAGTCTTGAGAGAAATTCCTATTATGAAATTCAATTGTGTGTGTGTGTGTGGGGGGGGGGGGGGGGGGGGGGTCAGGTTGCAGTTGATGAAACTGCATTATTGAACACAGGAGGGGAGATGAGGTTGAATCAGCGGCAGTACTGATGGCTGTGAGGATAAGATGAAACGGTTTTCCAAGTGAATCCAAGGCTTTTTCAGTGTCTCTCACCCTCATGGTGCTTCTCCTCTGCCCCAGCTGGAGCCCACACCAGCCCTGTAGGACAATCTGGGGCCCAGACGTCCAGCGCTCGGAAATGGCTGAGCCTCACAAACACGCATGCACTTGTTATTGTGAGCGGGTGGAGTTGGCGGGGTGGGGGGTGGGGGGTGTGGGGGGGTAGGGTGGTAGTGGGGGGGTGGGCAGGCCAAACCGAATGCTCTGCTTTGGAGCGAGGCAGAATAATGGTCTCTTTGTGTTGTGGCTATTCAGGGCCTGATGAGATGAAGGGAGATGGAGGGAGAGAGAGGGAGATGGAGGGAGAGAGAGGGAAAACGAGCGCCGTTCTAGAAATTAGCGCAGGGCCAGTCGAGTTCCAGGCCATGCCGTTGTGTTCTCTTCATCGCCAGGTTTCCCTCATTGTTTCGGGCTTGGCAGAGGCCCCTGCCACCACTAATTGCATTCATTTCCATCATTGGTAAATACTGAGCCTTTTATCAGTTCACCTCTGTGTCAAGTCATTATTCCTGACGGGTTTTGTCATTGTGTTCATTCTGTGTTGGCTTCTCTTTTTTTTTTTTTCTTCTTTTTTTTTAAAGATAATTCAAAGAATTCATCAAAACAGAAATGCTGCCACCTTTCAGATTTGTGTTCCTGGAAACAAAGCAATGGGAATCGGTCAGAACCATGCGCAGAGAGATCATCTGTGACCTACCTTCCCTGCATTGTGGGCGATCAGGCGGTCTGTTTACTCGGTGAGGAAATTGGGGGGAAAGGACATGGTTGAAAAATGTGTGATGTTTCACTCACTGAAATGGCAGAATGGCAGAATGGACAGGCTTCTCGAGAATAGACAGGCTGACGGTTGCACAATATGGAGGCAAGACAGAGGCTCCAGGCTCCCCTGTCTATGGGAATTTGTTTCTGCTACCAGAAGTCCCACATCCCAGCTGTTGTTTTTTCACCGGATGAGGACGTTCAGATGAGGTTGTGTTATGTAAAGGGACAAGTGATTGGGGGGGGGGGGGGGGGGTGGAAGACCCCGCCACACTCTACTGCCGTGGTTTAAATGTTACGGATAGATGATGCCTCTGTCTGGCTTTATACATTCAGTGCTGACATTTTGTCAAAAAAAGAGACATTTTAGCACCACCATGCCTTCAAAGAAAGGTCAGGATAATCCAACGAGCTGAAATGGCAGCTGTTTGGTAAAGTTAGATAAAATGAGGTAGGTTCTAGAGGAAGGGAACATACCAGAGCGGCACAAGTCCACTCGATGGATGGCTCGCTCAGATGGCTTCCCTATGCCAGCACGGGAAAGTGAGAGGCTGGAATTGACATTTGACAGACGATTGAGCTCCACACTTCCTGCAGAGCCTGTGCACATTTTCTGCCACACAACCTGAGTCTGTGGATCTTGGCTTGTAAAATAAAGAGAAGGAAGCATGTAATGCTGAATGACCACAGTGAAAGTGTTCTACAGTGCCCTCTGCGTGTTCAAAGTTTTAAAGAGTGGCTGGGTTCATTCAAAACTAAATTAGCATGATTAACCCAGAATGTGCTCCTGGATAATTTTCTATATGAATCTATATTGCATTTAAATAAGTTCTAAGCTTCTCGATGTATGACATATAGAATTCTCAGGATTTGTTCTTAGGACTGATGCAAATATAAATTTTAAAGCTTTTGTTTGTCTTTAATTCTTGCTGATTTTGTAATTTGCTGTTTTGCTGGAGGTTCCCTCCCCTTTTTCTAGGCAATAATTTTGTGGTGTTCCCGTAGCTGACTGTGGGTTTTCAGATTTATTTATGGTGTCTTGTGATAATGCAATTGCATTGTGAGAGTTACTATGACTTGACAGGTTGCCTCCTTTAACCTACAAAACAAAAGAGGATGCAGAAGACACTGTTCACTTGCCCCCCCTTCCCCCCAATAATATGGCATCACTGTATGGAACTGGATCGGTTAAAAAAAATACACACACACACAGCAGTCGTTTTGTGACGTCATCATGTTCAGCTTTAGCGTTCTGTTTTCTCTCCTCCGAACCCAATCCCCTTGTACAAATGAACTCTCTTTTGGAAGACCTGGAAAATGAATCCACTGTATGCGAGTGCTCTTTGTTCTGCTCTGCCTGTGAAAAATGGAGAAATGAAGGATGTTATTAAGTTAGTGAGACGGAGGGAAGCAAAGGCCATGCTTTAGATTGCTCAGGAGTCAGACCCGTGTTATGGTAGCATAGCCAACTGTCCTCTGGCTCTGGTAATCTATCAGTCAAATCTTATCAATAAAGTCTCATTCTTTATGGAAATCCAAAAAAAAAGTGATCAATACATACGTTTCTTATTTTATTTTTAAATTACTTTTTTTGGGGGGGGGGGGGGGGGTTGACCATGATGGTGTATTGAAATGTAATGGGATGATTAAATTTGTTCAGCCTAGATAATTACAGCATGTGAAACAATCCAGTTCAGAGCATCTGCTAAATTACAAAATGCAACATGAATGGGGCAGTGTATGAGGGCTGTGTATGCGCTTGGTAGTGGAATAAAACAACAGAGAATTCAGACTTGATTTATTTCAAGGAAGAAAACGCTGATCACAGGTTCTATTCAGTGTGTAAAATCCCCTGGCCAACCACTTGTACAGCACATTTGTTCCTTTCCTTTATACCAACGATTTATAAGTCATTTCATTTTTATTTTGTTGCTGGTTTCAACATAGGTTTCTGTATATATTTTTGCTACATACCATAATATACTTGGACATAATATTTACATAAATAAATAAATAAATGTTAAAATTAAATAATGCATTTTTTTTGATGAAATGAATAAAAAACACAAAATAAAAAATGCCACAGTCAAGAACAGAATATGTGGAAAATATTATTATTCTTATTATTATTATTATTATTATTATTATTATTATTATTATTATTATTATTATTACTACTACTACTACTAATGATAATAATAATAATAATATTAATAATAAGCCATTTAGTCTGTTTCCTCCAGGCCTTATTAACTTTTAGAGCATGTAAATCCCAAAACAGTCATACCATGAATGTTATTTAAATTAATTACAACAACGGAACAGTTGTGTAAGGTGCCATCCTGCCCCCTTGTGATAACAATGGGAATTCCGTTCTGGTTTTCTTGACAGGATACCCCACAATTTGCCCCAGGCAGTTACTGTAATATATCAGGGTGTTGGGACTGATTTCGCTTCCTTTTGAAGTTTAAAAAACATTGAACGACACTGCTCAGAAGTGCTATATAGTCATGTGATCACATAAGAGAGTTCTGGAACCTGTTAGTCTGAACCCACAGACAGAGAACACAACGACATGACTGTATCCCTTTTAGCCTGCAAGTTGCATAAGTAGCACGCCTCCTAGTGGCAGCCTGTCACAACACCACAGCTCACTTCATTTCTGATGGAACACAGTTGTCTGTACAGTCTTTTAAATCAATGTACACAATGACCAAAAAGCATCGCACATCTATTTGAAGTATGTTAGACGAGCGAAATAGAGTACAGTTGATTGTGTTGTGTTGATTTACTTGCATGCAAGCTACCACAGTGCAAAAATAAATTCAGTCTGTAATCCTGACCTTAGTCAAAGACGTGTCCTGTATAAGCTTAAACACATCTGGCTGTGCATTGACAATCACCCACTCAGTAAAGTCTACCGCTCCTCTCTCCCAGCACATACATGAGCACTAGTTGGCATCTTCTTTGTTTTAAATAGCGACAAGGTCTTTATCACACTTATCTTTGTCACAAGTGATGAGCTTCTTTGTTTTCCTCACTTTCCTTTGTTTCCCTTTCTCCTGTTGTACATTAAAGGCTTCGTTGAGCAACAGCAAATCAGCAGATTCTTTTCGATCAGCTACCAGCAGGAATTGTTGATGAACACAGCGTGAAACGAGAAAGGCATTTAGAACTCCTGCGTATGACCCACCAGTGGGGGGGGGGGGGGGGGGGCTACCTCGGGTTTCCTTTCAGTTTCCGCGCTTGGATTTTCCTCCCGCGGTTCATGGCCAGCGTGGCCACGGTGTACGAGGACAGGATCACGATGGCGCTGCCCACGAAGTGAGAAGAGGCACCCCTGAGGGCCACTTTGATCCCCTTCCTGGAGAACTGGGCGTCCGCGCCGGAGGAGGTGGGGATGACGGGCTCCATGCGAGCGCTTCGTCACGCCGAGGCTGCGATCGCGGCTGCAGCGTCACCTGGCCCTCCTCAGACGGGACCTCCCGCTCAGGCACAGTCCGGGTGATCACGGTCAGGAGGCGATGGGTCCCCCTCTCGCTCAGCTGCCCTTACTGCTCTGCTGTCCCAGTCCCGGTCTGTTCCGGTCCTGTTCTGAAATGGCCGCTCCCCTCCCCCGCCCACCGCACCCCCGCCCCCACACCCCACACCCGAGGTGGCTTTCATAACAGCCCAGCTTTGCTTTCCGCTACGCACGTCAAATCCCCAGATTAGCTAAGTGTTCACTGCGTCAATGGGACTGTAAATAGGTAGGTCACACAAAGCATGGAGGACTTAAGCAGTGATCTCAACCATTAAGGACATTGGCCTTTAATTGTATTAGAGAACGCAGCCATGCCAAAGAGGTGCTGGTAACAGAGAAGCAGGGAAGTCTGACAGTTTCATTTGGGATTAATATTATGATGAATGTAAATGCTGTTTGGTGAGATCCTGTGGTGCAGTCTATAATGTGGTTGGAGTCGCCCTGTGAGTCGCTGGAGTTGCCCAGTGTGTAGCTGGAGTTGCCCTGTGTCCAGATTAACCTACGGGGTCCAAGTTAAACTACACGGTCGTTCCCTGCACTTGGAACTGTACTTCCCTCTAGGGTTTTCCATGCACTTGTTCCTGGTTTTGGTTATACACTTTGTTGTACGTCGCTCTGGATAGGAGCGTCTGCCAAATGCCTGTAATGTAATGTAATGTAATGTATAGCAGGAGTTGCCCTGTGTATAGCAGGAGTTGCCCTGTGTATAGCTGGAGTTGCCCTGCGTGTAGCTGGAGTTGCCCTGTGTGTAGCAGGAGTTGCCCTGTGTGTAGCAGGAGTTGCCCAGTGTGTAGCTGGAGTTGCCCTGTGTATAGCTGGAGTTGCCCTGTGTATAGCTGGAGTTGCCCTGTGTATAGTCCTAGAGTGTACGCATGAAACACGGTATCCGCCCCACTTTCAGCACCACGGACAGCGCACAGTACCAAGAATAAACTGTTAACTGGGCTGCCTCAGGTCAGCCAGCCTTAATCCCCACACTTCTCTGTGAACAGAACCCCCAGTAACTTCCACTCATCTAACAGGTTTACTTCCTGGGATTACACTATACCGTTGGACCACAGGAGGTAGCTATATTTACGACTGACTGTATTTATATTTAAAGCCACTTGATACACACAGCATGTGGTGCTAATGAGAAAAAATGTAATGTAACAGCACATAAATATTTTTCTTGTTTAACATTTATAGTAAATTATGTACAATATATATATATAAATTTTATGTGATGTTATCCTTTTCAATTATTTTTCTCTCATTAGCACCATGCTGCACAAAGCAAAGCAATGGTGGAAATCTGAGGCAGAATCTCTTGGGTTGATTTATGCCAGACTGGTTACTAACAATACCCTGTCCTCAGCACCAGCGGGAAGCCAGTTTAGTGGAAACATATTCTGGGCCCAGTAAACCGACTGCAGACATGAAATCTCAGCATAATCATATTTTTCCAGATCCAACTTTATTTTAGTATACAGAGAAGACTTTATTTTTTCTTCAGACAATTAAAGGGACACATAGATGATGGGAATAAACAACACTGATATGTGACAAAAATGACAAAATCAACTGCAATCAATTTTTGTCAGTTTTTAATGTATTGTAGAATGTACTGACAGGTTTATACATGAACATAGTCATAGGACAATGAGGTAGGTATATTTAGCCTGACTGTATTTATATATATAAAGGCACTTTAAACATGCAGCATATGGTGCTAATGAGAAGAAAATGTAACAGCACAGATGTACTGTTCTTGTTTAACATATAATGTAAATTATGTACAATTAAATGCACAATTAAAATGTACATTTAAATTATTAATGTATGATTAAATTATGTATAAGATATATTTGTATGAGGTGTTACCCTTTCAACAGCATGCTTTGACATTTTGCTTCTGATATAAAGAGCAGTACAGGAGCTCTGAACGTGTAACATGTAGAATGCCACATGCCGGATGATTGGAAGTTTTAGCTTGTGCTCGCTTTGCTCTCTGAATGCCAGCAGTAAGCTTAAATCCATACGCATTACAGTCAGAGGCCGCAGATTACAGATATTTAAAAAAAATTAAACTAGCTAACTGAAGTGTAGACAAGGTAATATTGAGGTAACATACCCTTGTAAGTGAGCCAAGCTAACTGTTTGCAGTGAATGGAATTAAATGAAAGTTTGCAAAGGGAGAACTTAAAATTCCAAATGAGTAAGGAATGAATTCATTGTTGAAATATGACCGCGTTGTGACAAATATATAAATATATATGAATAAATTTCACCATCAGCATCTCATTTTGGTCCGTCTCTCATCTTTTGTGACCTCCAACCCTGGGTACGCCCTAACAATAATTGTTTTGTAATCTGCATAATCTTTCTGCATAATCTAAAGGCTAATTGAAGACTCTAAGTTGCCGATGGGTATGAGTGTGAGTGAATGGGGAGTGAATGGTGTGAGTGCCCTTTTGCCAGCCTTGCCCAGTGCATGCTGGGATAGGCTCCAGCACTCCCCGTGACCCTTCCCAGGATAAGCGGGTAAAGACAATGCACGGACGGGTAATCTTTCCGCAGGAAATACAAAAACAGATTTCAGTTCTACTTGTTGTACTGCTTGAAACCACAGGGTGTCCCCAGTAGCTGAAAGCAGCCCCGTGTTACCCCTGAAATATTTTGCATGAAACGCTTTCAGTGGATCCTAGGTGCAAATGAATTGCATGTGAGACTGGGGCTTAAAATTTTATCCAAATATCTCAGAAATTGAAAAACATTTTATTTCACCTAACAGACAGAGAGAGAGAGAGAGAGAGAGAGAGAAGGGGAGAGACAGAGAGAGAGAGAGAGAGAGAGAGAGAGAGAAAGGGGAGAGCGAGAGAGGAGAGAGAGAGAGAGAGGAGAGAGAGACAGAGAGAGAGAGAGAGACTTGTGACTCTGATCATTCCGAGCGTGTAATCCTTTCCTCACACTAATGCTATTTCAAGCACAAATGAGAGGCACACATCTCAGTACGGGCCTCAGCCACAACGACAGAGCACAATTCCAGCGCTTATAATCCTGCAAGGCTGCAAACGTGCTTCAGTGCCTAAGCGGTAAATTCAAACTCAAGGCTGCACACAAAGGTGTCAAGGACATTGAATCATTCAATAAAACATGGGCTGTACACCTCCAAACACCCCTCCATAACGACGGTTAGACAGTGACCGCATGCGCCATTGATCCCTTGTGATGTCACCACACGTGACACTCCTTTAAATGCACAATTTTTTTTTATTTTAGGAGTGCCAACTTTAACAACATGCCAAATTTAAGTAATATGGACTGGGTGAAACTCTTTGATTTGACTATGAATGAAAAGTAGGGCAGGGATATTCTTCATGCACAATGTAAGTTCAATGCAAGGGTAAGAAAAAGTAAGTTCAAAAAGCAGGCTATATGTTGGATGAATAAAGCTATATGGGAGAGTTTGAGGGAAAAAATGAACTTCATAAGATACATAAAAATGACAGTACTGAGAGTAATAAGGCTGGATACTGTTTTTTATATGTATATATAAAAAGAACTAAGGTAAATGGTAAATGGACTGCATTTATATAGCGCTTTTATCCAAAGCGCTTTACAATTGATGCCTCTCATTCGCCAGAGCAGTTAGGGGTTAGGTGTCTTGCTCAAGGACACTTCGACACGCCCAGGGCGGGGTTTGAACCGGCAACCCTCCGACTGCCAGACAATCGATCTTACCTCCTGAGCTATGTCGCCCCTAAGGGTAGCTAAAAGGCTCTTTGAAAGGCAAATTGTCAAATATGCAAAAAAACGAATCCTAAAAGTTTCTTTCAACACTGCCGTAGGAAAAAGGAAGGTTAAGGGGAACAGTGAGTGCATTAGGAATAATTGCTCCTCCCATGCCATTATATTACAGGCATTTAGCAGACGCTCTTATCCAGAGCGACTTACGCAACACTTTTTTTTACATAGCATTTTACATTGCATCCATTTATACAGCTGGATACATACTGAAGCAATTCCGGTTAAGGGTACAAGGGTACAACCCTCAAGGGTACAACAGCAGTGTCCTTACCCGGGAATCGAACCTACGACCTTTCGGTTACAAGCCCAGTTCCTTACCCACTGTGCTACACACATGCCCTGGTTTCTGCTTCTGCAGCTGAATCAGGAGCGCTTCACGCCAGCCAGGCCCAGAAGGTCTCCTTTCTTCAGCTCGGCAGCCTCCCACGCCGCTGGAGTCCACAAAATGGTTGCCGCCTGGACATGTCACCGGCGCCTGGCTCTTGACCACGGCCCCCCCAGCAGCTCCTTCCACAATAGAGGTTTTGAGCAGGGTCCATTTGGACTCTGTGTCCCCCAACCTCCTCCAGGGTATGGGAGGGGATCTCTCAGAGGTGGGATTTGAAATCTTTCAGGACAGAGTCTTCCACCAAGCATTCACAGAAAAACCCGCACTATACATTTGGGCGACCGTCTCAGTCCACTGTAGTAAACTCCAACTGAGTGGCCACCAGCCAGGGACTTGTGAATATCTCCACTCCCATCTGGTACCTCTCATCACGGTGTGTGTGCATGTGTGTGTGTGCTTGTCTGTATGGATACCTTCTGTTGTTCGGGTGAAGTATATCTCCCAAACAAAGATATAGTTGGGCTTGTTTTTGATGGCACCATTTCAAAATATACATAAAGGCAAACTGAGGCTTATTATGACGTGACAGAATGGAATGCAACCTTCTCTAGCCGAAGGATTTTCAGAATTTCAACTAAACACAATACACTTCCTGACTTCGCAAAAATAATAGTGAGAAAGCCAGCCCCAATCAACCAGTTTAGTTATTATTTTTAGCTAGCTACCACATGCTTTGACCTAGCAAAATGAAAATAAGGTCAGATTGGAGCTATCCCTCTTTTCTTTCAAATAGAAATACGTATTTAAGGACATACTCAACATACTTTATTTTAGAAATCCCAAAGTTGAAAATGTACTTAGACCCGTGAAAAACACAAAGATTACACTCACCTCAAAGTTCTGAGTCTCCTCAATTAAGTGACCACAGAGATGTTCAAAACAAGAGGTCACACATTTGATATTACGATCCTGTAACAGCGCCCCCTAGTGTGGCTGCAAAAAGCACTGTGACACACAACCTCTGTAGTCAACCCTAAATGCATTGACAGGCTGGTGCATTTAATCTCTTCTGTCCATCATGGAAAGAACATTCTTTTTGCCCAACATTGATAGAAACAAAGCATGCTCCAATTGCATTACTAAAATACTAAAAAAGGATAAACATGCTCGTAATTTCATAGCTTCAATGTATGGCCTATATTGTGAGGTCTGAGTCTTTGATAAAGCGCTTGTTGTCACTGACAATGTTACCGTAGCTACAGGAGGAGGAGCAAGCAGTATCAAGACTGTTGACATGTCATAATGGATGGTCATAATATTTTGTCCAACTTTGTCCAGCAAATATTGCATTTTTATGGATGTTTGAAATCACCTTGATGCATTGTAATGTTTTTCAAATACATTCCTGGGGATTCACGGTGCATGACGGCTTTTTTTTGTGTATCTATTCAAAAAATAAAAATTAAGTCAAATTTCAATATGTCACACACCAGTGGGACACCCCTGGGAGAGAGATGTGGCAGTTCCAGGAAGCACTGTTGGTTGACGCATGGAGAGAGAGAGAGAGAGAGAGAGAGCACACCCACACAAACACAAAATTAAATAAACACCTTCACCCTTCCACCCCACAAGTTCTGAGCAAAACAATTAACTAAAACAAAAATCTAAAATAACAAACACAAAAGAAAGTAAAACCCAGGACTGCTTTTCAGCACACCGCTGGGATCCGCTGGCCAACTTTGCAGCTGACCAGTTTCTTTGTCTTTTAACGTACATGAAAAATAAAATTAAAATCATAAATATGCTCTTGATGCAAGCGCCTGGTCTCGGTCCCAAACTGTGGAGAGCAGCAAACCTTTAAGCACCTGGGCTGATTAGCTAACGCAACCCAGGTGTGTGTGCTCTCTCCACCAGCCGGCGCAGGTGAGACCAATCGGGTTAACCACTGGACTGAATGCCACACACCATTTTAACACAGTCTTTTACCCCTATTCACTGTTCTTCACATGTTCTCCCCTTGTCCGTGTGGATTTCCTCCAGTTACTCCGGTTTCCTTCCACAGTCCAATAACACGCAGGTAGGCTGATTAGAGACTCTAAATTGCCCATAGGTATGAGTGTGTGAGTGAATGACGTCTGTATTATTCGAAAGATCGGCGGCCTGTCCATGGTGTATACTTCCTGCCTCTCGCCCAATGCACACTGGGATGGGCTCCAGCACCCCCCGCGACCCTGCCCATGATAAGCGGGTATAGACAGATAATGAATGGATTAAACAAAATCAAATTTGCACCACACTACGCAATTAATTCAGACAATTTCAATGGACTTTCGCACGAGCAGCTCTTGTTTCCCCTGAGGTAAATTAGCAAGGCTTAATTTTGAAGTCTTGCTAAACTCTGCCATTATATCAGCAATACAACGTGGGGCAAACGCAGGTGGCTCTAAAGGGAATGGAGAATGACACTGATGTGTTCACTGCATGTTACACCCACGGCATGCCCATTAATTAATTAAGCCGCTGAGTATTTGAACCTTTCAACTCTCTGCCATCAAACTAGCCTGTCTGTGCCTCAAATGCACTTATGTGTTATGCTTCAGTCCATGTAATAAGGCCCTTAGGATAGAGCCCACTGTGAAGGTCCTTTCCCTGTTCACTCTGGAAAAAATAAATCAACAACAAAAAAAAGTGTTGTTCACGCAAAGGGATGTGCTTGAAAACATATTTTATTTGATAAAGATGGAAGCAAAAGCACCGATCAATCAATTCTGAGAATTTCATTTGTTACAGCTCATTTGTCCCCCTCATTTCATTTGTCCCCCTTGAGCCTGGTTTCCCCCTTGAGCCTGGTTCCTTCTGAGGTTTCTCCCCATCTGCACAGGGAGTTTTTCCTTGCCACTGTTGCCTTAGGCTTGCTCCTGTGGGGGTTTAGGCTAGGGTTGTCTGTAAAGCGTATTGTGACAACTGTTGTAAAATACGCTATACAAATAAAATTTGATTGATTTGATTGATTGAGTTACCACTCACCAACGGCTTGCGGCAGGATATATCCAGCGTTACCAATGCGAAGCAAAAGGCACCATGTATCAGTATAAAGTATCATAAACAGTTAAGGATGCTTATGAAACATTTATTTGACATTTGTTTGGGCTTAATGCACTTAGACAACACAGTCCTGGATCTTGTCATCTTGGGAGATGACCCACAGGTGCCCCAAGTCATAGCTCACATGCTTGCTCTTGCCACACTCACTCAGCAAGCTCCAGGATATTCCTGCTGGGTCACATTCAGTGACGCCATCCCTGTTGGGAAAGTAGTGGACACATGAGCAAGACAGCTCATTGGCTGAGATCGAAATATTAATAAAAAAACAAAAAAAAAACAAAACAATGCATAGCTGTGCACTGTTAATATTTCCACAACAAGTCTTCTCCAGTCTGTCTATCGTGCTCATGTTGGATTGAATGCTTTCTCAAATCCATAACTAAAATATGCGTGGAAATTTGTTTGTAAGGATGCATGTGTGCCAGTGAAAGAATGGGCTAACAGGTGTAATTAGAGTAAAATGGGGAAAACGCTGAGAAAATAATAATACAAAATTCAACTTAACTCCCGATTTAAAAACCTCACTTTTGATTGTAAATGTGGCTCTTGTGATACAGGTTTTTTTTTTTTTTTTTTTTTTTTTTAATTGACAGCTTGGTAGAGCTGGTAAAAATGCACTTTAAATCAAATGCAAAACCCTACCCTACAGTTACATTTAAAAAATTCATTCACACTTGTAAATGAATTCAGTTTACACTGAAGTACTATCAATTAATAGAGAGAATCTATTAAAATCTCATCCACTTTCAATTAAAAAGCATATTCCAAAAATATGTTTTTTTATGAATGAAAAGCCATGTTTTTGTGTTCCAAGTAAAACATTTACACCCGTTGTACCATCCCTTCTAGATAATTTATAGAATAGAAAATTTATAGAAACTACATTTCTTGAAAATCCTATTTTCACTGGCGCATTGGTGTGCCTGTTCCTTTACTCCGTTTCAGTGAGTCTCTTACCTGCGATACACATCTCCCCCAGCATTGACTCCATAAACACTGCCATCGGTTCCCACCTCAATCATCACCAACTTCCCATCAATGTGCTGCCAATCTGTAATGCCCTGACACTCTGTTGGAGCCACTCCCTGTAAGAACATGAGCACACCAACTTAAGGTCTCATGAGCGTACACTGACATGCACTGGCGTGTTCATAATTCATTGAATAGGCATCCAAACATGTTCTGCAGTACTTGACCTAGGTTAGCAGATATTAGACTTGGAACATGGGCTGCACTAATGCTGTGTTCTAGAAGTAGATCCCTGTACATGGATACCTGATAAATCATTATTATATAGTATTTATAATAATAATACTAAATAATAACTTATTAATAATTATTTTATATTAATATACAATAATGCAATATACAGAATTGACCGTTTCGCTGTTCACCCAGGTGTCCTCTCCTCTCTGTGACACCCTCTGCTTCTCCCTGCACGATTCCATGCTTACCTCCCTCATATAGATGTCCTGGTTTTTATTGACACCCCAACAGCCAATGGGGCCACAGCTGTAGTAGACAAGCGAACCTGGAAGCTGGTTCCAGGGTGCAGGGGAGCCACTGCTTCTGAAGTCCACAGTGAAATCTCGTTCCATGCAGTACACATTGTCAATATGGTTGACCCCGACCACAAACTGGTCTCCGCCAGCGTCCGCTTGCGTCAGTTGGCCTGAAACAGAAGATGAAGACAAACAGGTGGCATGCCGCATACTTGCGATGTATGTGTGAATCTTCTTTGTGTGAACGATCTGTCTTTCCTTTCTAATCTGCAATTATGAATGGAGTCAGTGAATTGTACAACCCGCAGCTTTGGGGGACCCGTACATACATGTCGAAAACTTCATGAAACAGGGGCCGACACAGTACGCAGTTACCAAAAAGTTACCAAAAGTCACTCAAAAGTCCCACCTTCTCGCACATTCATGCACATTCATGACCACACTCACCTGGCACTGGAACCCACGTGCCGCCCACAAGTTTGTAGATCAGGTGGGCACTGTTGGCCCCCCAGACCCCAGAGGGTCCCACAGAAACGTGCGAAAGGGACCCAGGCAGCCGGGTCCAGGATTTCCCGAAAAGCATAAAGATAGCGTCATCTGCATTCACCCCAACAACCAGACCCGCCCCAGCGTCAATCTGCTTCAGACTCCCTGGAACCTCCGCGCAAGTCATTGCTGATGAGACAAACGGGTAAAGAGGCAGCCAGTCAATAATACACAAAAGCGTCACATTTACTGCACGTCTCATAGTCAACCTGGAAATAACTGGAGGCCATGAGTTCAGGGACTCTATTCTGTGTAGCCTTACAGCAAACAACCACCTGAGATAGAATAACAGGTAATTAAGAAAATAACAGGTAATTAATAATTATATATATGGTGAGCACCATAATTCATTGGACAGTGACACATTTTTTTGTTATTTTGGTTCTGTACTCTAGCACTTTGAGTTTGAAAGGATACAATTCAAATGAGTTTGAAGTACAGACTGTCAGCTTTAATTTGAGGGCATTTTCATCCATATCGGATGAACGGTTTGAAATGACAGCACCTTTTGTACATGGTCCCGCCATTTTAAGGTACTATAAGTATTTGTTGAATTGGCTTCACAGATGTGTTTCGTTAGGCAGGTGTATTCATTTGTATCATTAGCGAATGGAGAAGAGAGCTGTTTACGTCTAGTCTTGATTCCAGACTTTGCAATCACCTTTGGAGATTGTTGTTTGGGTGTGACAACATAAGGAAGACAGCAGTGTCGATGCAAATTAAGCTGGCCGTCATAAGGCTCAGAAATGAAAATCAATCAATCAGGAACATTGCAAAAACCCTGGGCATGCCCAAGTCAACAGTCTGGTTCATCATTAACAAGAAAAAAACAACTGGTGAATTATGTCAAAAGACCCAGTAGACCGAGGAAGACCACTGTAGTGGATGCCCGGAGAATACTCTCTATGGCGATGAAAACCCCCCTGACAACAGCCCAACAGATCAAAAACACTCTCCTGGATGCAGGTGTAGATGTGTCAAAGTCTAGCATATGTAGAAGACTGCACCAGCAGGACTACAGAGGGTACACTACAAGATGCAAACCACTGATAAGCCTGAAGAACCGAAAGGCGAGATTACAGTTTGCTAAAAAGCACCTAAAAGAGCCCCAAGATTCTGGAACAAAGTCTTGTGGACTGATGAGACAAAGATTAACATGTACCAGAGTGATGGAAAGAGGAAAGTGTGGAGAAAAAAAGGAAATGCCCATGATCCAAAGCATACCACCTCATCCGTGAAACATGGTGGAGGGGGTGTTATGGCTTGGGCCTGTATGGCTTCCAGTGGAACGGGCTCACTTGTCTTCATCAATGATGTGACTGCAGACAGAAGTAGAACAATGAATTCTGAAGTCTACAGAAATATTTTGTCTGCTCAGACTAAACCAAATGCCTCCAAACACATTGGACGACACTTTGTCATGCAACAACACAATAACCCGAAACATACTGCTAGAGCAACGAAGGGGTTTTTGACGGCCAAAAAGTGGAAAATCCTTGACCGGCCAAGTCAATCACTTGATCTGAATCCAATTGAACATGCATTTTACATGCTGAAGAGGAGACTGAAAGGCAAAAAGTCCCCGAAACAAGCAGGAACTGAAGATGGCTGCAGTACAGGTCTAGCAGGGCATCACCAGGGAAGATATCCAGCATCTGGTGATGTCTATGCTTCGCAGACAACCTCATTGTCACTGTATCCATTCAAACTCAAAGTGCTAGAGTACAGAACCAAAATAACAAAAAATGTGTCACTGTCCAATGAATTATGGTGCTCACTGTATATATATATATATATATATATATATATATATATATATATAACTCAGTCCTGGGGCCCCCTGTGTATGCTGATTTTCAAGGGATTATTTAACCTCTTAAACCGCATTATGCCAGAAATAATTATGCATGCCATAAAGAATAAAAAATTTTAAAAATTAAAGACTGAGGCTCCCAATTCGTGAAAGTATGGACACCTGGCCACTAAAACTAACCATCTGGAGGATAATCAATAATTCAAAGACAAAGAATATTATAATGAATCATGATTGTATTGTGTTAATAAGTTTAAGGGGAAAAAATATGAAAGAAAATAAACACGTGTTCAACAAATTAATTGGGAGCCTGTTGATTTACCTCTGCAGGAAAAACAACGTGTACATGATGACTTTACCATACGTTATAATTTTTCTTTGAATTTTGGTGCATTATACATTTTCAGTTGTAACTGCATTTTGAGCTGTGAAGAAAAGGTAGATCATTAGTCCCTAGCATTTCAAGCGTTATTTATGTATTCGTGTATTTTAAAGATTTGAGGCACTCGCACTTCAGTTCAGTATCTTTGACAAAATGCAAAAATGTAGTAACGGTCCACTCACGGTCCTTTTCCGGTTCGTATTCTTAGTCAAAGTGTGGAGCCATTTTTGTACCAAATGTGTGCCCATGCGAGAGGATATTTTGAGCGCACAAAGAGATGTTTTGCACACGTGTGAGATTAATTTTGAGCAAACGAAATTCGTTTGCTCAAAAGCAGACATGATATAAGCAGACATGCAAAGTTTATTTACATGTCTGCGTATATCCGCACGCGCACAATTCTGACATCTGTGTGTTCTCAAAGTTTTGTTTGCGCACTCGCTCAACATGCATAACTAAGAGCCTAAACACAAAAATTCTAAACTCAAACATTAAGCGTTTATCTCACAGGGTGCACAAGCCTTCATACTTAACAGAAAGATGGGGAGAGTTGGTATAAACGTAATGAATCGCAAGTGTAACACGGTCATCAACTTGAAAATAACTGGCTAGAAATAGCTGTACAAAATAAGTATTGCACCTTACTGAACCTGTGTTTAGCAGTTGTCTATGACCATGAAATGTACTTTTGTACGTCGCTTTGGATAAAAGCGTCTGCCAAATAATGTAATGTAATGTAATAACTGTACACCGCTGGTACAGTAGCCATCCCAAATTTGTACACGTCCAATTCAGTCCTCTACCACGTGCGCAAGGAGCGGAGCTTCGAGGGAAAGACTTCTAAAAACCAAATAAAACTGACTTTTGGCAATATCTCCCGAAGTATTTATTAAACTCTTCCGCCGTTCGATGGAGACAAGAGATGGTAATTCTGCGTGTTCAACCTGAAATACGTCAAGCTCGATAGATCTAGCTAAAAAGTCCGCGTTACATGTTAGATTCTGCCCCGCTCTCCCCTAGTGACACTAAAACTGTAGACACTAGTGCATTAATCATTTAAAAACAAGATGTAGCCAATCACAGTAATTACGATACAACTGTAACAGTATCAATAATGCATCAGAATCAGGAAAGTTTTTCTCTTGTACGATACCTTGATCTTGTTCAATAAACATCATCAAGACACACGCGGCAGTCAAGAGGTATTTGAGAGCCATCCTGCACTTCTGGTTATTGTCTTCTTGGTACTATACAAGCGGTTGTCAGCTACGAAGAATATGACAGCCTCTTCCTGTCAGTCCTGTCTCTTTTGTACGCTCAGTCAGATGAAATCCCATCAGCTGACCACGCCTCCTCCTCACGCATATTGAATATTGCTATATATATATATATGAAACAGTGGCTGTGTTCGTGTAACATATCAAAGTGTCTACCGGAGGGCGAGATGGTATTCGATCTTTCGACCTCAGGTTTTCTAAGGCGCAACTTTGGCAGTACGCCACCACGACATAACTACTTGACGCGTGAAATTTCACGGTCAGACCTGTCCGTGGTTTTTAAGAACACAGGGCAGGAAGCACAGCTGAGCTCCGGTTGAATCCATATGGCCTGGCGATATTGAATCCGATTAAGTGAACGTGCAGATGGTACGTCATAATGCAATGACCGGCGGGTAGATGTGTTGAAAAAGCAATAATTGAGATGTAATAGACAATTTAGTGAGGAAAAAAGCAGGTTAAAGAAAAGTGGTCCTGCCTGGGCTTGAACCGCCGATTTCATATTCTGTAGACTGTGACATTTACCACTAAGCCACGAATGGGCTAGCTGCTAGAATTAGGGAATTTCTTGGGTCAAGACAAGTCCAGTCAAGTTTATTTATAAAAAGCATCTAAAAACAACAGAAATTGACCAAAGTGCTGTACAATGAACATGTAAAAGATACATAAAATAAATTAATAAAATAAAAGGTATAAAATACAATACACAAAGACACAACACATGCCAAGCATTAAGACTCATACGCCAATGTAAAAAGGTGTGTCTTAATACGGGATTTAGAAGAGTCAGTGGAGGGGGAACGCCTAACAGAAAATAGTAGACCATTCCAGAGTCTTGGGGCAGTATTGGAGAAGGCACAGTTGCCCTTAGTTTTAAACCGGGACCGATGAACAGACAGGAGCAATTGGTCAGAGGATCTGAGAGGCCTGGAGGTGGAATGGGGGCAAAGGAGGTCAGAAATATAATGTGGTGCCAAACCACAGTAGTGCTTTAAAAAACAAATAATAAGACCTTAAACTCAATTCTGTATTTGACAGACAGCCAGTGAAGAGAGGCCAGTGTAGGAGAGATGCAGTTCCTCTTCCTAGTGCCAGTCAGGAGCCTAGCTGCTCCATTTTGAACTAACTCTAGCCGAGATTGGGATGACTGACTGATTCCCATGTAAAGGGAATTGCAGTAATCAATACAGGAGGAAATGAAGGCATGTAAGACAATCTCCAGATCCTTAGATGAGACGAAAGATTTTAGCTTTGCAATGGCTCTAAGCTGGAAGAAGCTACCACGCACAACAGAGTTTATTTGTTTGTCAAATTTTAGGGCCGAGTCGAAGATGACACCAAGATTTTTTGCATGCATATATACAATTGAGGCTGGGCCTTGAGCCTGTAGAGGTTTCAGGCTGGGCCTTGGGCCTGTCAAGGTTAAGGCAGGGCCTTGAGCCTGTAGAGGTTTGAGGCTGGGTTTTGGGCCTGTCAAGGTTTGGCAGGGCCTTGGGCCCGTAAAGGTTTGAGGCTGGGCCTTGGGCCTGTCAAGGTTAAGGCAGGGCCTTGAGCCTGTAGAGGTTTCAGGCTGGACCTTGGGCCTGTCGAGGTTTAGGCAGCCAGCCCCCCCTTAATTAGCTAAGGTGGCACTGCTACTTCCTCTTACCTTTCTCAGCTTGCTCTGCATCATTGGTAAGAGCTCTGTGTTTCTCTGCGGAAGTACAATGCCGTGGAAAAAGTATTTCCTGATTTTCTTTATCATTGCATATTTGTCACGCTGAATGGCTCACGTTCGGATTCTAAACCAGTCCAGTTCGACTAGCAATCTGCGTGCCGTTAGCCAATGAACTTGAAAATTGGTGAGGTCTACAACAAAACTGGTTATAAATTCATAATGAGTTGACCTATTGAAATTTGGTTCCCATGTCAAAAAGAGGCTCCCCATTATATAGCTGTCGGCTTATTCAATTTGACAAATAGAGTGGCGAATTCTCATTGTGGCGATGCAGCCACCCAGACTGGCTCACCATTCGAAGTGTTTCTCTAAGATAAAAAGGTTAAACGTTTTTTGGCTTAAGGACTAAATTATACTACAGAATACATTTAGCAAGATCAGCCTGTGCAAGCAAATCACACATTTTCATAGCTTTGAATTTTTTTGCACCAATAGATAAAAACAGAGAGTCCACATATTGTACCTAATGTAAAATGCTCCCCTTTAATTACAATAATCAAATCATCTGTGTTTTGTCAGGATGTGAATGACACAAGCTCCGTTTT
Source organism: Anguilla pacifica (assembly GCA_039654925.1). Taxonomy (NCBI): domain Eukaryota; kingdom Metazoa; phylum Chordata; class Actinopteri; order Anguilliformes; family Anguillidae; genus Anguilla; species Anguilla pacifica. The sequence continues at coordinate 70,550,328 of CM077285.1, read as the reverse complement.
TTTTTCTTTTTCTTTTTTGGTTGGACTCTGACCAGCACTTGCAGTTACTCTCCTTTACAAAGTGCAAAAAGTTACTCAGACATACAAAGCACTGTCTGTAAGGCATTCATTCAAACTTGCAAATCTGAAAAATGTTGAACTGAAAACTGGTAAGGTGCACGCCAATCTGTCACGCCCGGATCTCTGTAAATCTGTTTTGTGACAGTGGCCTTTGTACAAAGCGCAAAAAATTTGACTGAACTGAATTGCAGAAGATCGCTGAAGTGGTGATGGGTGCACGGCTGTCACAAGGAGTCTCCAACCTTACAATATGGATCTTGTAATCCTTTAATAAGTGGGAAAGTTGAACATTCTTATCCTTTTCAAATGATCCTTTTTCTGATGCTATATTGTGCTTGATTAAACTGGCTCCAGGCTAAAAAAACAAAAAACAAAAAACAAAACAAACAGAAAAAACAGAATGATTTTTTTAAAAATAAAAAAAAAATTAAAAATAATAATAATAATAATCAAATATTATAACATAGTTATAATTACTCAATCTTTCCAGAAGACTTGATAAGGAATTGAAAGGGGGTGGGGGTTAAATGTGGAAGAACATGAGGTGGCAGTGCCACAAAACAATATTACTGTCAGATTATTTTTTGCTTTTGCGGAGTATTTAGTCAATTATTTTGATCACTGACAAGTTTACCCGTGAAGTGACAATTTGTGAATGGTAATCGCTGTTAGATCGTTATTTGATATTCTGCTGTCTGCCAGCCCGCAGTTAGTTAATTTTGACAGCTGGTTAGTAGTCCAATGATAGCTAACTGTACAGCCTTGTTTTTTTTTTCTGACGCTGAACTGTTGCTACTTGTGAGCAAGTGTGAACGTCTGCATAATGTGTAATGTTTTTTGTGTGAAATAAGTTTTCTTAGTCCTAGAAAAGAAAGAACGAGGTTTAACCCACATGTTCGCTGTGTCATACAAAAATAGACGTTCTACTCTTTCTCGTGTTCTAATCACACCGTACCCTTCAGGGACCACGCTAGCATTGTAAAGCCCATGTTAGGCCTTGTGCCTGTCGAGTCTTAAGGTTGGGCCTGTAATGTAATGGGCCCTGGGCCTGTTGGGTTTTTTGGGGTTTTAATAATAGTTGCCTTTTTTTAACTTTTCCCAGAAGAACTGGATCCAATTTGGCCACATCCCAGCCAGCAATTTACATTTTAGTAAAATGAAGCCTTGTGGGTGATCTCTTACCTTGGTGAGGTACTCCGACAGCTTCTGGCAAGTTGTGATGGCTTTTCAGTTTGATGTCTGACAACTTCATACAGACTCATCTTGCTCAGAAGTTTGCTGCAGTAAACTGCTTCACAATGTTGCAAGTGACAAATTTACACTCACTGACTACTTTATTAGGTACACCTATCTAGTACCAGGCCCCCCATTTTTGGCTCCAGAACAGCCTGGGTGCTTCGCTGCATGGATTCAACAAGATGCTCGAAACATTCCTTAGTGATTTTGGTCAAAGCTGGCTCGATAGCTTCTCGTAGTTCCTGTCTGCAGATAAGTTTGACCACACATTCATGCTGCAAGCCTCCCGTTCCACAGCATCCCAAAGGTGCACGGTTTTTCTTGCTTTCCTGGTTTACCTGGCCACTATTAAACCTTCCATGTAGTATCTTTTCATGCAATGAATAAGTTGAGAAGGAAAGAGAAATTCTGACCTTTAAAGACCAGCGGAAAGTGTCTTATTCCGCTGCTATAAGGAGAGTTGAGAGGGTACAAAGTGCAGATATTAATAAGGTAGGCAGAGTTATGTCATCAGGGCACAGGTATCCCAGGTAATTGCTACTTTATCCCCGGTAATTTCACCAGATGTGTCCTTACTGCAGAAGTAATCCCTTTCAGCATTTATCCTGGATGTGCTGGTTGCTACTAAATCTGAAGAGAGGAGGTCAAACATGAAACTAGCGGTGGGATGCAGCAGTGAGGTTCCTGGGAAGAAAGCATTTCCTACCTAAGATTCTACATGAGTAGATGCAAGCAAAACTATCCATGCCTGAGCCACACTGGGTAGTTGTGGAGAGTGACGATGATAATGAAGATGATGTTATTAATACTTAACTTCTGGATGTTCTAGATACTGCAATACAAATGCAAGGAGTTTCATTACATAATTGCCAAAAATTTATAAGGTTTGTGTCTGCCTTTAATGATAAACCTGGAATACATTGTGTTAAGGAGACTTGGTGAAAACCATGTTTAGATTATGAAATACTGGGGTTTGAGAGTTTGAGAAAAGTCAGATATGACTGTGTGCCACATTTATTAAAACAGGTATTCAATGTAAAAGGGTTGATTTTACTACCAGCATTGTATGTATTGATGAAGAAATATGGAGTTCTTCAGGTCAAATAATTATATTATAGATATGTTATAAATTTCTACTGCACGTAATTTCTTAGCTTTAGCAGAATTGGGGGAAGTTATCAAACAATCAAGGTCACCTGTTTCATGTATTGGAGATTTCAATTATCATAACTCTCTATGGGGTAAAAAAAGAGAAAAGAACAGCAACAAAACAGATATTGAGGAGTTCTTGGAAATATATGTCTTCAGTGTAACGTGATATGATGGCGGATCAACCTGATTTCATATCAAGCTGGGGTAATCTCAACTCCTGGGGGGGGGGGATGGGTTGTGTTATGTATTATGTAAACATCTTGATGATCTTGTGTTATGGAGATTCTATCTTTGTTCAATGTCGTTTGTAATACTAATGAACATGGCTGTTTGCATACTAGCTAGCAGGATGGCTTTGTCTGTAGATTAACGCTCGTGCATGCTTGAACTAATTGCTAGCTACACTGAAAAGCTTAAAAGTGTCATGGTTCTGTGGTTGTCTACGTTTCCCTTTTTGGGCCGCCAGATGGCGGCACTTCAGTTTTTAGTTCTGTTCAGTTACCCTGTTTAATTGTATTATTGTTTTCAATTATTCTATTATTGTTTTTTGGTTGTCTCGTTTTCCCTTCCCTCTCTGTGGCCTGATTGTGCATTGTGCCCTCCTGTGTCTCGTCAGTGTCTTGTCTATTTAAGTTCCTTTCTTCCCTGACTCAGGTGCTGGATCCTTTTGTGTGCTGTTCGGACTGTGTTTTGGTATGTGCTCCCTCGTGTACTTGTGACTCTGTGTTTTGCCCTGAGTGTTTTCTACCCTGCCTGTGCTCTGTTTTTGGATTTCTGCATTTTCTCTGTTTTTGCGCTTAAAGATCTTTGCTTTGTCCTGTTGAGACTTTCCCTGCATGGCTTTGTTTTTGTCCTCCTTTGTTTTTGTACTTTTTAAAAGTAATATCCTCGGTTTGTTTACCCTTTGGATTTTGAGTGTTTGACTCTGCGTTTGGGTCCATTCCCTCGCCTCACCTGACAGAAAGCTTGAAAGAAAAACATCGTGGAATGTTGAAAGCTCATTCTGCATCAGTTTTAAAGTGATTATGAGAATTGCTGTATATTAACTGAATTTTTCTCTACCTAATGGTTTAAAAAAAGATTCTTAAAACAAATGTTTTGTCTGTCTCTTTCAGGTAGAGAAGGTATCTTTCCCCCAGCCTACAAAGCTATGAATCTTACGGAGACAGCTGCAGCAGCAGCAGCATTGGTTTCTCAAGCAAATTAATCCGAAGGTTCCATGTTTTTGTGGGGCCCCAAAATTATTTTTTTTTCTCATGGCCTCTGAATGTCTAGGGATGGCTCTGTGTGAGTGTAACACTGAGGTACACAGACCCAATGAGATCTGCAGAGTGTCGGTGTTTCAGGAATATTCCACGATTCCGATTAGTTTCTTTTTCTGATTGAATAAATCTGATTTTAATAAATCGGTGAGCTCCGATTCAATAATCATAAATTGATTGTCAAAGATTCTGGGCTGAAAGTTTGTCTTCGTCTGTATTACTTTGGTCTCAATTAAAATGATATTCGAAGGAAATATATAGTTCTGCAGGAAACTGGTTCAATGAAACCTTTGGCTCAAATAATCATTAGCTTTTTTTTTTTTTTTACAAAACACTGCCTAACAAACAGTCTTGAACAATGTAAGGTTAGACAGTCTTACAGCAATGCCAGTACACATTCTGCTGTTAGCCATGACCAGATAGGTCAGAGTGTTAAATGTTGTTTAGGTCATACCATCAAAGAATTAAATCCTGGCAGAGACAATCACACTTCAGCTTTTAAGTATATTTGAGTATAATAAATCCATGATGGCTGATTCACTTGGTAGCTGCTTATTTTGGATATGACGAAAGCAGGCTCTACTACTTTACAACACTTCACAATACACTATTGTTTAAAATATTTATCTTTGGAGACCAACCTATGAGTAGAATAATGTTGTTACTGGCACACGCCATCTCAGTTTTTTTAATAAACACATGGGGTGTCATTGAAAACAGTACTAATTACAGACTTGTTTCTAATTCACTTCTATCCTAAACAAGGTGTTTTAGTTGTGAAGATGAGAACTTTGGCAGCACTGTGTCCAAATAGGGAAATAATTTTTAAAGCTGCTGCTACAAACCGCATAATTTCCATAACATCTGAAAGCTTTAAAATTTGCTTCTCTGGAGTAGTTTGGGAGAAGAACATTTTCTGATTTTCTTACATGAACACATTTGGAACAAGGAATACTTCCAAATCATTTGTGACTGGGGAGTATTGTAATTGATGTAAATAAAATGGCACCTCATTCTCACTCACCTGTACTTCCAATCGACAGATTCATATTCTGACCTTCCTAAAATGGTTGCAAACTATGCACAAAACATCAGCACATCAGAGGCACGCAAGAGATTGACCTGTGTAATGCGTTTGTCTTCTAAGGTCCTTAAAACCTTGCACCTCTGTCTGGTTGTCTGGTTTGCAAGCCTGCCAGCTTGTGCCATTCAGCCACTACAGATGATTCAGAATGCCTCTGCCCGACTCATCTACAACCTTCCCAAATTCTCCCACGTCACTCCTCTGCTGCGATGACTCCACTGGGTACCGGTCGCCGCCAGGATCCGGTTCAAAGCCCTGACCCTTGCCTACACTGCTGCCAACAGGACAGCCCCCATCTACTTGCGGGACATGACTCGATTCTATGTGCCTGCTCGACCACTCCACTCTGCGGCAGCAGGGCGCCTTGTAACCCCTCCCACCCGCCCAAAGGAATCACAGAGCTTCTCCACCCTAGCTCCCCAGTGTGTGAACTGTGTTCTTGGCTAGAAATAGCTGTACAAAATAAGTATTGTACCTTACTGAACCTGTGTTTAGCAGTTGTCTATGACCATGAAATGCACTTTTTGTACGTCGCTTTGGATAAAAGCGTCTGCCAAATAAATGTAATGTAAGTTTGGCTGGATGTACAGTCTCCTCCAAAAGTATTGGAACAGCAAGGCCAATTCCTTTGTTTTTGCAATACACTGAATACATTTGGGTTGAGATAAAAAGATGAACATGAGACAAGAGTTCAGAATTTCAGCTTTTTTTTCCTGGTATTTACACCTAGATGTGTTAAACTACTTAGAACATAGCACCTTTGGTATCAGACCACCCAAATTTTTAGGTGAGCAAAAGTATTGGAACAGAGAGTATTTAAGTAAATGAAAGCAAATAACACTTAATATTTGGTAGCATATCTCTTGCTTGCAATAACTGCATCAAGCCTGCGACTCATTGACATCGCCAAACTGTTGCATTCTTCTTTTGTGATGCTTTTCCAGGCTTTTACTGCAGCCTCTTTCAGTTGTTGTTTGTTTCGGGGGGGTTTTCCCTTCAATCTCCTCTTCAGGAGGTGAAATGCATGCTCAATTGGGTTAAGGTCTGGTGATTGACTTGGCCAGTCTAAAACCTTCCGCTTTTTCTCCCTAATGAAATCCTTTGTTGTGTTGGCAGTGTGTTTTGGGTCATTGTCTTGCTGCATGATGAAGTTTCTCCCAATTAGTTTGGACGCATTTCTCCATAAGTTGGCAGACAGAATGTTTTTGTAGACTTCTGAATTCATCCTGCTGCTACCATCATGAGTTACATAATCAATAAAGATTAGTGAGCCCACTCCAGAAGCAGCCATGCAAGCCCAAGCCATGACACTTCCTCCACCGTGCTTCACAGATGAGCTTATATGTTTTGGATCATGAGCAGATCCCTTCTTTCTCCACACTTTGGCCTTTCCATCACTTTGGTAGAGGTTAATCTTGGTCTCATCAGTCCATCAAACTTTGTTCCAGAACTTTTGTGGCTCATCTCTGTACTTCTTTGCAAATTGTAATCTCGTCTTCCGATTCTTACTACTGATGAGTGGTTTGCATCTTGTGGTATAGCCTCTATATTGCTGCTCTCTAAGTCTTCTTCAAACAGTTGATTGAGATACCTTCACCCCTGTCCTGTGGAGATTGTTTATGATGTCACTGACTGATGTTTTGAGGTTTTTCTTCACAGCTTTCACAATGTTTCTGTCATCAACTGCTGTTGTTTTCCTTGGTCGACCTGTTCGATATCTGTTGCTCAGTACGCCAGCAGTTTCTTTCTTTTTCAGGACATTCCAAGTTGTCGTACAAGCTATCCCCAATGCTTGTGCAATGGCTCTGATTGATTTCCCCTCTTTTCTAAGCTTGCTTTTCTCCCAAAGACAGCTCTCTGGTCTTCATGTTAGTTTATCTTTTATAACACAAATGCAGTTTTCACAGGCAAAACCCAAGGCTAAAACCAAGAGTAGACATTCAGAACTATTTATTGTTTAACCGATCAATCTAACAGGACACATCTGGGCAACAAAAAACACCTGTCAGCCACATGTTCCAATACTTTTGCTCACCTAAAAATTGGGTTGTCTGATACAAAAGGTGATATGTTCTAAGTTGTTTAACAAATCTAGATAAAAATACCAGGAAATAAAAGCTGAAATTCAGATCTGTCATCTCATGTACATCTTTTGACCTCAAACTCAGTTGTCTTCAGTGTATAGCAAAAACAAAGGAATTGACCTTGCTGTTCCAATACTTTTGGAGGGGACTGTATTTCAGTTCTTGTCCATGTTCTGTTCATCACTGAGCATTGTGAGCAAATGAAAAATGGAATAATAGATTGTATAGTGTTTCGGTGGCTTGACTGACCACGGCAGAATTTGCATCAGACCTGGTGTTACACATCAGCATTCTTCATCCAGCCACCAAAGCCATGATGCCTGATTGGACCAACCGCAGATGGTGTTCTGCTGATCGGGTGGTCTCTGGCCTCTGGTTTTGGCAGCCCCTGTTTCTGTGACTGCAGACACTGTGATCAGAGATTTAACTGTAACCAACGGTGACTGTCTGACGGGAACAGCACTGATGTCACCTGGGGGGAAAACAGAAACAGCTTGACCTGGAGACATCGATTCATAATGTCAGACAGCACCCCCTAGTGCTGCAAATGACCAGTTCTGGCTGCAAATTGGTATATTAAAAACTGACTGTGCTGTAGTTCTATAGTAGTACAAACATGAAGTTTCAGATGGTGTTTTCATGCTGGAAATGATCATAATATACAGTATACTACTATGACTACAAGCAATAGTAAGTGGATTATTACATTTATGAGACAATTTCTATGTGATTATTATTTTATCTGTTGTTATGTTTTATAAAATAATGAATCTGCTCAACCCTTAAAGACTCATGACATCATGTCTTTTTCTTTTTAAAGATATTTTTTGAATCACAAATCACAATATTGATTAAGTCTTCATTCAGAATGCTATTGTGAATATCACATGTGTATTTACAGTTACCACACACTAAAAGTTGTGACTAAGGTGAACATTAGTAAAAGCAAAACATATTTCGTTTTAAAGTATCTTTACGACCAATAAAATGCTAAACAAAAATTGGAAATACAAATCAAATTTCCATTCTCCTTGTTGTACCACACGTTACCACAAGGTGTCACAGGCTGCTGAAGCTCACCTTTAGGCAGCCACTGAGAGCAAGAAGGAAGGGGGAGAGAGGGAGAGATGGAGGAAGGGAGAGACGGCGGAAGGCGGGAGAGAAAGAGAGAGATATTGGCAATGTAGGAGAACATTTATTTTTATTTCTATGGTACCATGTTTAGCATATACCGCAACTTCTCCTTCATTGTCAACCTTATTCCAGACTGACACCCCGCAGTCCAAGAAAGGAAGAGACCCTCCTTTTCCCTCCCCCACAATGCCTCGTCTCTGTTCTGTTCCTCTAATGAAGGCACCCCTGGGACTTATCGGCTGCTGGTATTTTATTTAGAGGCTGCTCTGCCAGGCTTTTAGCAGTGAAGCTCTGACCCACTTCTACACGAAGATGACAGAGGAGAGGATTTTGACACAACGCAAAAAAACCTCCTAACTTCTAAGCTGCCCACGGCTTCAGTGCAAGCATCCCATAGAATTACTTATAGATGGGGGGGGGGGGGGGGTTATTATTACAGGATATTATTAGGTTTTTTATTTTTATAAAAAGTTTATTTTATAAAAATAAAAAACCTAATAATAACCTGTTCACAATGTGAATGCTCCTCTCTGTTTTGATTATTCAATTATTTGATTATTGTGTTTGAGTCTCAATTTGCAGGATGATCATTATGAAAATAACTTAGAAAGAATGAAGTCAATGGGGCTTGTAATTTCAGAAATGGAGTGTTCTGCCAGCTGGAGATTTTCCACTCAAGCAAGTTTGTACCCAGTCTGTTTTACAATAGTCTGATCAACTGATCAGTTTTAAACCAATTAAATATCACAACTAATAGCTCTCTGCCCAATATCCTTCTGTTCCTCAATCTAAACCCCTTTAAAGCTGTCTGTGATCAGAGAGCTCACAGTCTGTCCTGTTATTGGCTGGCCAGGAGCATCCTCTCTGCATGAGCGCATGTGTCTATAACACCATATTTCCTATGATTTATGACATCACAAATGAAAATCACAAAATTCCAATGATCTTCGCAAGGTGAACACAATTTTCCTGTCGGAAATCACACTATTTACTTATCTGTACCAATCCTGCCCAGAAAAAGCAGTTTGCTGGGGGATAATTGAGAAATACAAAGTGATTACATTTTGTCCTTGCATGTATTACATTAAATTACAGGCATTTAGCAGATACTCTTTTCCAGAGCAACTTACACAACTTTACACGGCATCTATTTATACAGACGGATATATACTGAAGCAATGCAGGTGAAGTACCTTGCTCAAGGGTACAACGGCAGTGTCCTCCCCGGGAATCAAACCTGTGACCTTTTTAGGTTTCAAGACCAGGTCCTCACCCATTCTACTACACTGCCGCATACTGTGGACTGCCGCATGCAACCTGACAACGTAATGGACATTGCAGAATTTCATTTGGGGGAGCAAAATTACTTTTAATATGCTTTGAATATTTCAAAACCTTTCAGGCTAGTTCCCATTACTCACTCACCAGCACAAGGAAAAGAGGATGACATCAGTTTTTTTTCCAAATATTTTCAAAAGCATAGACAGAGAACCGCACAGAAGGCATTATGTACCTTTTGGCTCTGATAGCATAGCAATGAGATAAATATACTGCACACACACCTCCTTAACTTTGCTGGTCTTCCATTGAGAGATCCTGTAGTTTACTGTGGAATCCTGCTGCCCTCAAATCCCATAATGAAAATGTATTTTTCAAAATTCATGCTTCTATTTATCATTCAAGGAGAACAGTGTTAGCTACATGTGCAGGAGGATTTGAACAGTTAGAGAATATAAGTCTTTTTGTGTTTGCCTTCTTCACTAAATCTAGTTATTCATGCAGCACATTTTTGTCTGCGTATTCTGTTGACTAAGATTGATGAAAAAGAGATTAATAAAATGACATGACACATCTTTATTCTCATTTCCCAATTTTAATTGCCTTAAAGAGAGTACAAGAGATGAGACCAGACTACTTCAAAATGTCATTGGATTTATGCTAAACACACACACGCGAATCCATTTTACTCCAGTGACACATTTGCCATTTAAATTAGGTGCGGATTCATCGCAATTAGGCAGGGGGGTCTTGTCCAGACGCGTCGGCCGGATTGGTAATGAGGCAGTGCGGCTCTCATGGCTCTGTTGCCTGCCATCGTTCCCTCCAGTTCGTCTTTGGCAGGATGTTACCCATGGAGACATCATCCGGTGTCATGAGGAGCAGCTGATGGGTCCGAGTGGCAAAGAGGTGCCGGGACTTCCAAACGCGCACGTTGTGGCACCTCTGTGGCAATCTTGTGGGGGATATGTGATCAGGGGTGTAGCACAAAATTCTGGGCCCTATACATAAGCAGTCTCTGTGGGCCCCCTTCCTCACTTGATCCATGTCTCTCACGCATCATTCCAGACTTTTCGAGGGCCCTCCTCCCATTCGGGCCCTGGGTAGTCAGTCCCACTTTTCCCCCCAGTACGACGCCCCTGGATGTGATTCACTCATCTTTGTCTTTCAGGATGGGGCCAGCGCGGCTGCTTCTCGCCTGATATTGGGAGGGACAACGCCAGCAAAGACAGGCAGTTGGTTCGTTCACCAGTGTAGCTCACTGTCAGCCAGAGATCGTTCATGCAGTGCAGTTGAAGGCGATGTCTAGCTTCTTCACGTGTGGGCCTCTACGCCAGACCAGAACACAGTACTCAGTAGCGAGCACCAGGGCTTGGGTTGAGGTACACGTCGGCTTTGCATACACCACACAGGACGTGCTTCGTGGCGGTGGCCAGCAGTATCTTGTAATATACATTGTACATGTTCAGGTTGTTAGTGCATTGTACCAGGGGATAAACAACTTAATTGTTCACATCTTGCTTGAAACCTCCCCAACTGGCTTTTTCTGGAAGTTCTATCTCTACTAGTTTCCCTCCGACAGGCTGGACCAGCGATGGAACACTGAACCGCAATGGGTGGTGGTGCGAGCAAGGAAATCGGTCCAGGATATGTCTTACCAACAGCAGCATTTCACAAATGTCAGGTCTGTGATTGTTTAGGAAGCTGACAGAACATGCGCTGAAAACTGACACTTAACGGTAAGCGGTATTTTAGTTTATAGAAGCTTCTAAAAATGGAAAGAATAGTTGATTTCCCAACAGACAAGTGAGAATAATGGAACCATGGGGTTACTGCAGTAATTTGCCAGAAGCATACTGTGGCCTACATACTAAACCAAATGGCCATATCGGTTGGTTCCTCATCTTGCCCTGTAATTATTGTAACATACTGATGATCTCTCATGCAGATATTGATGAAATGAAGGCACAGTGGCATAGGGAACTAAAATATTTTTTCTTTAGATAGACATCGAGTTTGGCATGCTTTGTTGCAGGTAGACCATTTTCAGAAGGCAACCCATGAAATTCAATGTAGTTGTGTGCTTGTGCTGTAAAATATTGGTAGACCTGTTTAAAAATCCAGTTACCACTATGCAACTTAGAGCTCCTCTTATCACTTGATTGATTCCAGGCCAACCAAGTTTTAGCTACAGTATATACATGCAGCCTGCTTAGTTACAGCCCAGTCCCAGTTTACAATGTTTCCATTGCTACCACGTTGCATCACAGTTTTCATGGTACTAGCAAACTAAAAATGTTATGCAAATGTTATGCGTTTGCTGTTATTATTTTACTCTGTTAATACGTACATCCTTCAGGCAATAAAATGGAAGTGGAGTAACCCGTTGCAAACAGAGCCAAAACGTTTCTGTCATGGTTGATTCTGAGTAGTAGCCTACGTAGCAAGTAGTATTTTAATAACAGCGCTATTGAATTTTATCCAATTACCCAACCAGGTAATATTACATATTTCTACAAGCTATAAAGTTGATATGTCTGTTATAGGTCCCGTGCACCGCTGGAAGTTGCCGATTAGAGATTGTGACTGGTGAAAACAGAGTGGGTATCTCGGAGGAGAGAAAGAGAGGCAGTGATTCCAGTCGCTGAAGGGTTAAACGTGTAATCGCTTTCGTCCTGTTCAGTAGGAAGTGGGAGGTAGGGAATGGAAACGATTGAAATACGATCTCGAGGGATAGAAACACATTTTCCCGAATTAGGCTAAACAGGCGAACACACCAGGTAGCTTTTTGCAGATTCAAATCTAGTAACTGGTCAGCTCTCAAACGACTTCAACGGAATTCAGACGTGCCAACATTCTGTGGGATTATAATCGAACATGCTACTCCACAACCATTGGAAATGAATATGCATGCCTAGAACGGATAGGCTATATAGGCGTCATCAGGCATGACATATATATGGTTTCGTTTTTATCAAAAGGGAGCTTTACAGACCAGTCGTGCTCAATAAATTGGCTCTCCCCGAAAGGCGCTGAAATGCATGCACGTGTATCTTTTGCTTTTAGACGTGATAGGCTACTGTGTGATGCAGTCACACACACCCATGGCTTAATGCCTTAATACCACATCTTACCTTCTGAAAGGATGTAAAACATAAATAAATAAATCCGCGACGGCAGCAAGGGAGCTACTTGGTTCACCGTCTTATGAGAGAGATCAATGGAGCATTATCATTTCACAATCCTGAAGACACAAATGATTCGAAATGTTAGATGCACAGAAACAGCAGTGAACAATAGTGGGTAGCACTCGTAGTTCTAATATATATATATATATGTGTGTGTGTATTTATGTATGATTACTGCGCGTGTTTCTTATTAACCCATATTACTGTCGGAGCTTGGACTCGCACAATCGCAGCCGAGGCATTACGAAATGGATGGAACGACCGAACAGGAAAGTACACGGGCGAAAGGAGAATAATGCTAAGCTATCAACAGAAACAGAAGAAGCGGAGATGGAGATGGTATTGTCAACAGAACCGTCTTTTTTTCTTTCAGTCCTCGTGACACCGCACTCAAAAACAAATCGTAGCCTATTATGGCTGTATTATTGAATTACTAAATGCATTGCAAGTCATTGGCATATAACAACAATTGAGGAAAATTCAACCGAAAAGAGGAAGGACTTGGGCTACCGGTCCACATTTCTATTCATTGTTTCATCATCATCATCATCATCATCATCATCATCATCATCATTATTATTATTATTATTATTATTATTCGGGGATCGTCGTTTAGAAACCCTAAGTCATTCGGTTGCATTCGGGACACTCCCGCAGACTTGCTTTCTCAGCAGTTCACAGTATGCCAGTGTTTGTGCGGTGGGGTTTTTTTTTGGCTTGAGTTGAGGATCGGGGCTGTGGCACTTGACTGAAGTCGGGCGGCCGGCGCATGCCGCAGAGCGGCGCGTGGACGTCTTCAGAGCCTTTTTGGTGAAGAACGCGGGAGTCTCGTGAGGGGTGAGCCCCGATCGCTCTAGAGCTCGAGCAATGGATGACTCGGGAATTATTCGGCGCCGGAGGTTGCAGGTGAGATGTTTGAGCTGGTCACGTCAGCCTATAACTTAAAAAAATTCAAAGTATTAATCAGTATATTTCTGTTATCACAGACGAGCGATTTTACACAATATAAAACATTACACAATGCAATATAGCATGTTTAACCTCGTGTGTAGGCTACGTGCATAGTGTAGCCTATTTTATGAAAACTGGTCCGTTAAGAATTATGAAAATTGATCGAAACTAAAGCAATAGGATGAACGTTAAAGCACTGACCATTTTCACTGTTGACATTTGGGTGGCAATGGTAACGGTTTAACAAATGACAATTGCTGTGACTAAGTGAACGGGGGTAAAGGACAGGGGGAACGGCTGAGGGCCAAACGTATTAAATGTGAAGCTGCTTAAATAATAACTCATTGATGGGCCAAAGGGCTGCGGATAATTGATATCAGCGAGCCTTTACTGTAAGTTACCGTGTGGCTGCCTTGCGACCGCCCCTGAATATCGCATCCAGGGCGGCCCAAACTGGAATCCAGTTCCTCAGTAGGGAGCGGTAGGGGCTGGGAAAGCACCTGGGCTGTAGGCCGAACTGTGGAGAGAAACACTTTCATCTCAGGTCGCTTGATCGGTGCACAAAGCCAAATTATGCGCACTCAGATAAATACAGCTGTGCGTGGTCCGATTCGGTGCCTTCCCCCCCCCCCCCCCGCACGTCTTCAAAGCCAGGCAAAACATCTGAACATCTTTCACTCCTTATTAATGCACGGGCGTGTACCCATGCCGAAACTAAGCACAGATTCTCTCTGCTGCACCCCACACGGGACGTGCCAGCAGCAGAAAAAATAGGCATCGATGTTTGAGTCCCACCCACAGTGATCTCAAGAATCATGAGCTTGTTGTTATCTTGTCCTGTAATGGAGGCGTGATTTTTTTTTCCCCCACTGGGAAGTTATCAGCACATGTCTGTAAAATATTCGTTTTTAATTCAGGAGGACATGGAGGGGTGGTGGTGGGGGGGGGGGGGAGGGGGGGTGGAGGTATGGTCCATATTTTATCTGGTTGAAAGGGTTAATGGCGGCCACACTGCTTTATGTTGTTGGTGGTGGCTAAACCCTCAGGGACTGGTCTTCTGGGAGCCCAGCCTGGCCCCCCGTGAGGTACCCGATCGTCCGATGCCCAGTGCGGGGGCAGCAGAGGCAGTAGGTGTAACGCCGTTGGATGCCGCCCCCTGACTGAATGTGATGCTGGAGGAGTGTGACGCGCATGTGGCCAGCCAGTCCGTCCCGGTTCCGGCTCGCAGTCTACTCCCACCGTCCTGATTGTTTACGGTCAGAACCATTTTAACTTGCGTGAGGAATGTGGAATGGACTTCAGTACACAGCGACACGCAAACATCAAAAACAGATAAGACCGTTTCAGTCAAACACTCTCCTGTCCGTACACTTGCCAAAGAGCAGTTTTGCAGTGTACAGGTTGGTGCAGTTCAGTGCTATTGAAAGTAAAACCGATTATTAGTGAGACAGTATTTCCCCAGAAGTAACCAATATGGCCACTCATACAGATATTTCCATTTATCACAGTTCTTTAAAATATCAAATATAACCAATCCTGAAAAAGATTTTGGCCGCTTTCGCAAGTCTGAGACCATACATGGCAGCAGAACATTATGCAGGCAGGTTATCATGGATTGCGTGATAACTAATCATGACTAAAAGTGCCTCAAGTGTCACACTGTACAAGGGAAAAGGGCACTGTGATGCTATGGAAAGGAAGGCCTGGAGCTGTTAGACATTTTGGCTTCCGGTGAGAAAACAAACGCAGTACGCAGGTAAAATACATTCAGACCGTTACAACTCATAACTGAAATTGTCCAGGGCAGTCGTTTAAAGACGTATCTCCCTGGTATTACACTTCTCTTGATTTAATAATAGGTTTGATTGTAGGTCAGAAGAACTCCAGTGGTATATACTGTATGTAGAATCAATATTTATGCCCGAGGAATAAACACCTCTGTCTTTTATTTTGTTTGTGTAAAAATGTACCACCGTCTATAGTGCCTGTTTGAGTAGATATAATCTCAAATTGCATGTCTGGATTTAGTGAGCTTGCTGCTCTTGACAGAGACTGTGTGCAGTACTGCGAACAGAATGCTTACTGGAGTGTGTGTCTACGGGCCACCTTTCAAAATGAGACTGCGCAGGACAGGAACTGTTTCTGGGAAGGTACATGGCTTCTTTCAGATTAAAAAAAAAAAAAAACAGTCACACAGCTGACTGTTTTTTACTCTTGCTTGCCACGTGCATTGCTATGAGTGGTTTTACAGTAAAGTGCACACGGTTCTAGCTGTCAATATGGATAACTCAACAAAACCTTGGGTGCACTTGTGTTGACTGTTTGGCACTTCGGCGTGTACATTACATTAAATTACAGGCATTTAGCAGACGCTCTTATCCAGAGCGACTTACACAACTTTTACATATCATTTTTACATTGTATCCATTTATACAGCCGGATATATGCTGAAGCAATCTCGGTTAAGTACCTTGCTCAAGGGTACAACGGCAGTGTCCTTACCCGGGAATCGAACCTGCGACCTTTCGGTTACAAGCCCAGTTCCTTACCCACTGTGCTACACTCCGTCCTGTATGGGTACACTGAGTAAGGCTCCTGCCGGACTGCCGGCCGGTTACTCCATCCCAGGTCCCCTCAGCGCACTGTAAGCTTGGCGAGTGGCTGCTTATTTTGGCAGCGCGGCATTTAGGTTATCGATCGCGCGCGGGCCTGTGCAACGTTTCCCAGTCGTTTCGATACGTTCTCAGGCAAAAATGACGGGCCCTGTGTTCCGCTCTGGGCAAACGACGGCCCTGCCCGATTCGATTGACTGCAGAGCGGGCGGTTTTTTCCCGAGGTCCCGCGTGTATGAAGTCATGCGCCCGTTAATAGCTGCGTCACGGTCCCATTGCTGGAGGTGCTTTGAGCGTGTGCTGTCAGCATTCGCCCTCCGACCGCCTTTTTAAAAATATTCTTTCCGGCCCTAATCGGAGGCTCTCAAAAGATTATTGTCAGGAAGTGGTGGGGGTAGTAAAAGACTGGGATGGCTTCCTCTGGATCCAGCCACCCGGTCTGCCGGGGCTGGCATGCGTGTACCACTCACCTCCTCTCTCGCGAGCGGCTTTGAGAGACGGTTACAGGAGACACTGAATCTGTACAACCCACTTATTGATCTGGAAAATAAGTCCAACAACAACAACAACAACAACATGAGCAGGTGGAGAGCGTCCGCACATAAAAGGATTTGCATGTAACAGCAGATAATCGCAGAGAAGCACTTCACAACAAGATGAAAAGCTACGTATGGAAACTGTTCAGCTGAAACCAGTGCTTCTGTCTGTTTGAGGCTGTGCAGCAGTCTGTCTTTAAATATCTTTGGCGGAGAGGTGGGTGGGGGGGTTTGTGTAGGTGGTGAACAAGAATGTTAGTAGCTCAGAAAGCGAGAACTGTGGCAAGTGTGTGCTTTCTCTCTCTCTCTCTCTCTCTCTCTCTCTCTCTCTCTCTCTCTCTCTCTCTCTCTCTCTCTTTCAATGTGCGTTTCAGTGTGTGTTGAATGCGTCTTTTGAATGCGCGCTGAATTGTGAATTGTGAATATTTGTTTGATGCTCGCTCTTTCATACAGTGCCCGTACCCTCCTTTGTAAAAATTCTCAATGGATTTCCAAATTCCTTGAGTGCCTCTCCTCTGTGTTACCTGAGGACATGTCCCGGGCAGGCCGGTAGTAAATTGCTGGTTGGTTGCTTTGTGTCTCCGTGCTTTGTGTTCGAGCTCAGCGCTCTCTTCCTCCAGCTGGGTGCTCACGGCACAGTCTCAGATCAGCACAGAACCAGCTGTGGATCTTATCAAACAGCGAACACAGATAGGCGAAGGCTTATCTCTGTTTGTGCGTGTGTGTGTATGCGCGTGTGTGTGTGTGTGTGGCTTTTTCCCCGGCTCTGTGTGTAAGCGTGTTATTACTGTGAAGCCATTCTCATTTGTCATTACCGAGGAAATGAAGGAGAAAGCCTGAGTGGCGGTGGTGTGTGTGTGTGTGTGTGTGTGTGCGTGTGTGTGTGTGTGTGTGTGTGTGTGTGGGCTCCCAGGCTTGAAGGTGAAGCTGCTACACGTTCATCAACTTTCGGCGTTCCTCAGAAAAAATAAAATACAGGTAGCCCACTCTGCTCCTGAAAGTGACAGGTCTCTGGTGCTGTAGGGGGAAAGGGTGTGGGGGGGGGGGGGGTGCTGGACTGGGTACAGTGTGCTGCTCTGTGATGTCACTAGGCTGAGGACTGGTCTGTCAGTGAATGCACTGAACTGGAAGGGAAGCAATCAGGCTGGCCAAATTGAATCTTCTCTCCTATCTCTCCAAATACCAGCAGAAAAATTCTCAAGTCTGGCACTCTCAGAATTTTCTGTGTGCCGAAGAGCATATTTAGACTGCTCCAGCATGGATCTGCCTCCAGTGTTAGGCTGCAATGTGTGAATAAGAAGCTGATCACGGTTTGTCATCCAGTGCAGTCAGAAGTTCCCAATCTGAGCCGTGAAGTCACTGTCAGCACCCTCTCTGCCTGCCTGCCAGGTACCTCATGCATATTTCTCTGCTTAAATTTTAATTCTGCGGACGTTGTCTCGCCGTGAGTAACATTTAAAATACCATTCTCGTCATCTTCCTGAGTAAGAACGTGTTTGTTTCGTTGTGCCGTACGTCACGGTGGTGCCAATCCTGAAGAGGACTGCGTGGAGACGTCGCTTTGGTTTGTCATAGGCATTGACTCGCACAAGATGTTCTCGTGCCGAGTGCAAAAGCGGCTGTCGTAAGCACGCATTGGTACACTGGATTGGCGTAGTGACTGTGCAGCAGGGCGTGCTCATTCCTGTGTGTGGAGCCCAGGGTGGGTGGAACGGGGGCGGGGTCAGGCATTTGGAGATGCGTAGGGACACAAACGTGGGGCTTAGGGTTGTTTTGACAGATTTAAGAGAAACGAGAGGACTTGATCAGCCAGAAACCAGAGGACTTGATTGGGAATATTAAGAGACAAATAAAGATTTATGGAATAAATGGAATTTTGTAGAGCCATGCACACTTGAGTACTGCTATAGTAGCTGTATCTTATTTTAATAGCAAAAACAAATAATCTTAATGGTCCCACAACTGTTAAATTTGCACCTGCAAAATGCTTGAAATTTCAGAGCGCACAAGCAACATGGAATGATTAATTATCAGTTAAAAAGGTCATTCTGCGAAGGTCTCTAAATATGGTGACATGGCAGAAATCATTTGTATTATTTTTACATCCCCTTCCCTCTTGTAACAATTATATGGAAAACACAGGCTGTGCAGGAGAAGGTCACAGACAGCGTCCGGGTGCGAGGGATGCCGCATCTCAGCGTACCGCGCTAACGAGCCTCACTTCCCCGGACGAGCGCATTCGTTTGAAAAACCTTTTGCATGGAGTCCATCGTGTAGACAGGGTGAGAGGATTCGTTTTGCATAGGCGTCCGTTCTGCCGGAGTTCTGATTGGCTGTGGTGCCGGGTGCACGTTCTGCCGGAGTTCTGATTGGCTGTGGTGCCGGGTGCACGTTCTGGCGGAGTTCTGATTGGCTGTGGTGCCGGGTGCACGGCGTCCAGGTGCTTTCATTTCCCTTTCGTCTGGAGCCAATTCTGAGCCTCAGCCTCTCGTTCGCCGGCCATAACCATGAAAGGTCACGTTTGTCTGTAACCTTTTAAGGGCAGAATGTGTTTCACACACGCAGACGAAATTAGACACAAACTCAATCGGTGAATGCCGGTGGCACACTGTGTATTCGGGTAAGCATTTGCAAATGCCTAATGTGCATTTTACAATGTTGTTATTATTACGGATTAACTGATATAATTCTGTAACATCATCGGAGTGGTTCAACACAAATTACCTGCTGATATCTGCAAATTCCAATGTAATAATTGAAACAATTTAAACATAATTTAATACAGTGCATGAGTGCATGACAGACAGACAGCCGTGTGTTAGAGCAGAGAGTGAGAGAGTAGCATGAACGCAAAATAAACAAAACCATAAAAACACGGATGAGTGACACAAGCTCATTTTTGGGGATTTTGGAAAGTGTTCTGTTTGGCAAGTGCTCAGTCACTATTCACAGCGCATTCAACTCAATACACACTGAAAGCCAAAATGGATTCAGACAAGATGCAGTCCTAGTGCCTGACTCCATTTCTGTCTATATATGTCTATTATATATACACACATACTGTATATATATTTCTATATGTGTGTGTATGTGTGTATGTATAAAACTGTGTATTACTGATCATTTGATCCTTACCATTAACTTTGATCCAGCCCCACCCACCGCAACCCCACTACCAGTGTGTTGCTTGCCATTGCTGTGTATTGCAAAGTGTACACCATATATAAATAAATTAGGCTATTTCGCAACATGCTGCTCGGTGCGTCTGGCCTGCTGAGTTGTATAGTGAGACATGGAATAACGATGCGTGGTCTCCTCTCCACATGCAGTACGACTGCGCTTCACTCAGGTAGCTCTCTCCTGAACCTCGAGGGCTTAAGGTTAGCCCGTACGGCCATTTCCCCTCTCACGCGGCGCTAACCAGCTATGGAAGCCGTCACGCTCAAAGTCACAGGCCGCTTCGACCTGATGGGGGAAGCAGTAAGGAGAGGGAGCAGGAAGTTGGATGTGGCGATGTCTAGTTTTGAGCCCCCATCGGCCAAATCCCTGGTGGCAGTGTCACGTGTTATGACATCACAGTGAGTCAAAGGCGCATGAGGTCACTGTCTGATTGTCGTTAGCTGTTTTAATTTAAAAAAAAAAAAGGGGAGGAGTGTGCATTGAATGAATCAGTGTCCTCGACATCTTTGTGTGCACTATATCCGTCAGTTACAATTTACCGCTTAAGCACTGAACGACATTTCCGCCTTTTAGAATGAGAAGCCCTGGGGTTGTGGGCGAGGTCTGATCGTACGCCTGTTGGTTGTGCTAGTAAAGATGGCATTAGGGTGAGGGAAAGGGTTACATGTTAGGACAGAAGATCAGCATCAGAACATGGAGGGTATGGAAAGATTGGGTATTATCCCAGTGCTACTCAAACCAACACCTGAGTCATATCTGAGTCTCTCTCTCTCTCTCTCTCTCTCTCTCTCTCTCTCTCTTTCAAATTCAAATTCAAATTCAAATTCAAATGCTTTATTGGTATGACATATTTAAAAATATATATTGCCAAAACGTAGTGATAACAGTAATTAACTACAGTAAGAATATATAATTAAAAAGAAAAAAGAAGACAAGCAGCAACAACAATAACAGCATAAATGATAGGAACATAATACTTATTATTTATTAAGTTAACTGAATTAAATTAATTGAAAAAAAAAGTATTTTCTCATTAAGAGTATTATATATATACTCATACATATGCACACACACACACACACACACATATACATATACATACAAACACATATGCATATATACACCTACATATACACACATACTCTCTCTTTCTCTCTCGCTGCCTTTCTGTCTCTCTCTCCTTCTCTCTCAGCCTTTCTCTCTTTCCCTCTTTCTCTGCCTCTCTCTCTCTCCCTCAATCTCTCTCTCTCCCTCTCTCTCTTTCTCTCTGTGCCTTTCCGTCTCTCTCCCTCTCCCTCACACACAGCGTCTCCTCTCCTCATTGTTAAACTCCTCTCAGCTGTGCGCTCTGTTATTTGTGGCCTCGCACGTTTCTCCGCTGGCTCCCGCAGCACACACAGCGGGGAGGGTGAAGGGGAGTCTTGGCCTGAGGGGATCGCAGGCTGAGGGTTAACCCTTTCGCCACGCCCGGCTCGCTCGTGCAACCTGCTGGAAGACCAGGACTGGATCTGGGTGTAGGTAAATGGTAAATGGACTGCATTTATATAGCGCTTTTATCCAAAGCGCTTTACAATTGATGCCTCGCATTCGCCAGAGCAATTAGGGGTTAGGTGTCTTGCTCAGGGACACTTCGACACGCCCAGGGTGGGGGATCGAACCGGCAACCCTCCGACTGCCAGACAACCGCTCTTACCTCCTGAGCTGTGTCGCCCGTGCAGGGCTAACGCTGACTTGCTGACTGACCGCAAGGGAGCACTGGGAGATGAGACTCAGTGGGCTGCAGTGTAATTAATTCACACTTTCCCCGCTTGCAGATGGGAGGCCAGGAACGCGGACACTGCTCTCTAAAACACGCTTAGCCGGGGGAAAGCAGCTCAAACGATGGTCGTGGAAAAGCTACTCTCTTTGCATGCAGTAATGGCACAGGAAGGAGAATGTCTGGGTTAATCTCGCTATTAAAGGGGAGTTTGACTGAGAAGGGGGGTGGGGTGGGGGGGATTCTGCATCCTGAAGGACAGGCCTGGAGACAGGCTGTCTGTCGGTGCGGAGGGAGGGGGGGGGAGGGCAGCAGAGTGGATGCCAGCTGATGGGGGCGGAGACCTGCTGCAGTAAAGCAGATTTGAATGTTATTCGACATTCAACGTTCCATAACAGACCATCAGTATGATCGATTGACCTAGTTTTATTCTGCTCCGTTTTGGAGGTGCTCCTGGAGATCTGTCTGTCCGTAGCGTGGGGTGGGGTTGGGAAAGGGGGGCCGCAGGCAGTGGTGCTGTCCATTGAGCCCCCCCCCCCCCCCCAGTGGAAACATCTGCTCCGAAACCGAGGTCAACATCAGAGGGCAGCGCGCGGAGTGTTTACATACGCAGAAGTGCCTCTGGGGGCATTTATGAGAAATTGCTGTTTCTTCGTCCTGCTATTTGTAAGCCCCCCGTGCGGAAACACACAAACGTCCTCCCTCTCGTGTTGCGGACCGTGCTACAAGGCAGCGGAGATCTTTCCTCCGGCATATTGGATTCGGCGATGACAAATAGAGGCTGAGCACCCTGGATAAAGAACGGCCTCTCCTGAGAAAGATCTGGAAATGAAAAAAGGCTCTAAGAGAGACGCAGAGGCGAGGCCTCGCTGGCCTAACCGAGCGTTCTCAGCTCTGAAAGAGCACGCTTGTCAGGTCAGGTGGTGCGGAGAAAATGTGCACGTTTTTTAAAGCGATAAAGCCGTACGCAGAGATCACAGTTTACATGGGCGAATCTGTAAGCAGAGGTATACAGTCCAGGGGGTCAGAAAAGTAGAAGTCATACCACGTGGTTCTTCCACCCATGAACTCAGCCCGCTGATTGGTTCTCTCTCTGATTAGTTATATCTCCTGGCTGAGGAATTGTGCTCGTAAGCAAATATAATTGTTTGGAATAAAATACTTCGGGTGGACTTTTGCTTTCTGAAGACTGGATATTGCACCTCTGTCTTTTTGTCTACCTGGGGATTATGTTATCAGCTATTATGATGCACGTATGAAGACCTCGTGCTGGGCTGAGAAACACCTTGTGTGCAGTTTTTTGTTGCTGTTGTTAACCTGGCTCAGTTATATAATTAGCTGGTTCTCCATGTTAGAACATGAAAGAATGCAATGATAGTCCTCTGCTTTCATTTATGCAGAAATGTAGCTAAAGAAATGCGGTTATCAAGACATGTATCTGAATATGAATAAATATTGGTGCTTTGGTCACCATTGGTTATGTTCCTGACTGTTCTCAGTGCGATTGCAATGGACACAAACCTTAAAAAAGTGAAAGTCTCCTGTGTTTAAACTCATCAGGTAAGACTGGTCTTTGATAAATTTAATTTGGATTTGAAACTCGTATCAAAAAATCCCTTTCATGTTTTTCTAGAATGGAAGAAGTAATGGGGTACGTTTCTATTGAGAGTGTTCAAAATGATTTCATGTTGTTCTGAACATTCCTGACTGCTTGAGCACTAGGAGTCATTAGGAACCATTTTCTTTTCAGCTTCATGATTACTCAGCCCACACTAAAGAGCTCATTTTAGCACTGAGAGTGATTCCTGCTCAGAGCACAAAGACAGACCTCAATATCAGGTCTGAGTGGGTCTGTTCACTTAGCAAACAATTGCTTTCTGCCCATAGAAGACCAGGGATTCTGTGCTCTCTGTAGAGTTGCTTTGGACAGTGTGTTTGGTGGGAATGTCTGAAATGTCTGTCTAAATTTAAAATTTGTTAAAAATAATTCTGTACAAAAAATAAAAAAATAAAATATAATTTTAACGGCTCAAATGTCAAGTAAAAGCATGCCATGGTGCTCAATTCACATTTGAGTGGTTAGAAACGCTAATCTTCAGAAGCGGTATAATGTGTTTGTTAATAAAAAGTGAATATAATCTGTTGGAATTTACAGAGCTCATAATGGACTGTGCATTTCTTCCGGATGATCAGTGAAGCTCATTTAGCATGGAACAGTCGTTCTGTGTGTGTCCTCCCCCTCCCGATCGCTTCACTGGGTTGCAGTTCTGGTTATACCGTAATTCTGTTCAGAAGCGGTGCTTGCATTTTGTTTCTTTGCCGGAGTTTTAGTGTTGGCCGTTGTTCATCACCCGAGACCCGACCTGATCTTTGCTTTTCTTTTCTCCTCTCTCCCTCTCTTTCCAGAAGGATCTTCCACTACCCCGGAAAAGCAGCAGGTTGGTTCACAGTTCTTTCAGTTTTGGTTTAAACTCATGGACCACTGGGCTGGAGTCTATTTCATGTCTCATAAAGTGTGTGTGGGCTGTTCTGTTAGAGGGTAGGCATGTATTTGTCTTGATCCACATGGCAAACTGGGACGAACATTTGGAGAACGCTCTGCTTAACCCAGCACAGCCAAGATTGTGTTATGCTGACATTAATATAAACTGACAGCAGATAAGTCATTGAAATCCTCAGAAGAGCAGTACAAAGCAGACAAAAAGTGATGCAACCAGGCACTGGATTTATGAAATAGACTGATTGGAAGTGACCTAAAATAATATGAGGGCTGTTTTCAAAAGTTAATTTTAGAAAAAACACCAAAATATGCCAGCTAGATATCTGTCTTTTTTATTAAAATGGTAGAATATTAAAATGCAAAAAAAAAGGAATTTTACATTCTATTTAAAACACAGGTAAGCTAAATTGACCCCCATTTTTCATCATTCGATTAACATCGAGCTGAATTTAGAATATCAAAACTTTATTTTCTATAGACATAAAATCACATGATCACATTGGCTTGTTTTACGCAATACATTACATGATGACTAAGCACTTTCCAGTTCATTAGCAGCAGTGTAGACAGAGCAGTGCAGCTATGCCCTGGGGCCTACGAACGATTATCAGCTCTGCGTGTGAGTCGTTTTGGAAAGGCCTGAGTCACGCCCGCTCGGTCTGGGCCGCGGCGGTGACCGTCCGTGTCTGTGCTGAGGGACGGCACGCTGGTCGCTGGCCGTGGTGCTGAACCCTGTCCTCCCTGCGCCGCTTGTCCTTTCAGCCGCGCGGCTGTGATGGATGCAGAAACTGGGAGCGCTCGTTTGATTGGCTGCGGTAAATTTTGAGTGGCGGGACGGACGCTGTTGGCCCAAGATTTGCTCGTCTTGCGCAGGGGGGAAGGGGGATTATGGCTGCTTTCTGCCCGAGATTTGGATTTCCCCTTTGAGCCTGTCTCTGTTTGCTCGCTCATAAAAAATAAAAGAGATTGTCCTTGTTTAGCCCTATTTTGGGACAAGGAAGCAGTGCGTCAGATGTTGTCAAAATCTGTTCAGAGCCCAGTGATTTGAAATTGAGTTTGCTGCAGTGTGGGAACGGCATGGCCGAGCAGAATCTGCCAATACAGACAACTGTCATTAACAGTATCGCCTGACAAATTCAGCCTTAAACCATTTGTCGTCATTGATTTAACAGCTAACCAAATTAAAGATATCCATACTTTGTTTTCTAAAATCACATGATCATATTAGCTTGTTTTACACAATTTACATGATGATTGAGCAGTTACCAGCACATTATTATTAGTGTACTGTAGATTTTGCAGCATAGCTATCCTAATGCACTACTGAACATGGAAGGAGAGATATGTACTGTGACCTTCACAACTGAGAAGGTCATCCGCTAAAAGCTTCACTTCAGTAAAAGCGACACAGAGGGAACAGTTTAAAAAGCCTTTCTTCCTCTTGGATGCATTAGTAACGTCACGTTTTTATCTGGTTAAAAGAAACAGCAAAACAAAAATCAGCTTGTTGTGTTGAGTATTATGACTTCTGCAAGCTTTGTACTGTACTCCTTTTGTCCTGAAAACACAACACGATTGTTGGTCCTAGCCTGCTGTTTAACTTACCAGTTAGCAAGGATATTGTCTCCTTTTGGCTCTACATGCTGATTTACAATAGAGAAAACATTCCCATTGAATTTGGAGCAATTCCTTGTGTGCATAATACTTTCTAGTGTTCAGTTCAGTGAAGAAATGTGTGCATTTAACTGCATGTTTGTGTGTTATTGACCAGTTATCTGGTTTATGTGATCTCTGCTTCTGCGGTAGTCAGTTATTACTGTAGCACAGTAATAACCTGCAGACATGCTCAGTCAGGGTGTTTGCTGCCGATCTTTAATTTCAGTCTGTGTGGTTACGTTGCAGTGCCTCTGAAGGAGGCCAGCAGCTCAGGCACAGACACGTCCCGCACGCGGGTTTGAATCCCGTTCTGTCACCCTCTCTGCTCATTTCCCGTTCCCTTGCCATGCCCGGGGTGGGGGGGGGGGGGTGGGGGGGACACGGGGCGGGGCCGGATGTCATCGGGGTGAAATAGCAGCTGGGATGGAACCACAGTTGGAAATACAGAATCTTCCCCCACCTGCTTCACCCGTTACGTGTGCTTTAGAATAATTCCTTATTTTCTGCAGATGCTGAAACGGTGCACCTGAGCATGCATCAGAATTCCCTGCTTGATGCTGTCTGTCTGTATTTATTTTTTCCTACCACTGCACACGCACAGTGCATTCTCTTAAGTAAATGTCATTTTAAATTAGATTTTAAATTGCAGCAGCAGTCAAAAGCATATTACATACATCATTCATGAAACAGCATATTTTAAACTCTTTTTCTCTCTTCAGTCAACTCTTATTCATAGACCTGAATAATTAAACTTCAGCCAGCTTCAGAATCATCAGTTGTTATGTGTGGCAACACATCTGTGACAGCATATGGTACGATGTAATTCCATTTTATTCAAGAATGGTTTTTCACCAGGACTGGTCGTGCTACAAAGAGCCTTTTTTAGAAATCAGATCCGGAAGGGCACGGTTAAGCAGTCAGACAGTTCGTTTTTACGAGCCTTTTCTTTCTCACTTCCCCAAACGCCTGTGGCCTTTGTAGTGAGTTCTCTGAGACACAGCCGTTTCACTGGGCTCTGCTCTGGGCACATCACGCTCCAGCGGCACCTGCAGCCAACCACCGCCATAACCCCTCCCTCCTTCCCTCCCTCGCTTCTCGCTGTTTCTCTCCCTGCTTCTCTCTCTCTCTCTCTCTCTCTCTCTCTCTCACATGCACACATACACCCACCCCCTGCTTCTCTCTGTTTCTCTCTGCTTCTCTCTCTCTCTCTCTCTCTCTCTCTCTCTCTCTCTCTCTCTCGCTCTCACACACACAAACACACACACACACAGTCGCTCTGGTTTCTGGCTGAGTGACTCCTTCCTTACCATTCAGATTTACATCAGCCCGCAGCCCAGAGCCTAGCCCTCTGATTCAGCTTGGCTTTTAGCAGCAGTAGGCACGCACACACCACAGACACACAAACACTGGGGCGCACGCACGTACGCACAGACAGCCTGTGATATCCCCCCCCCCCCCCCCCCTTGTACTTCCTGCCTTGGCACATTACCCTTGAGAACAGACCCACAATTCCCCCTTCTTCTTCTTCTTCTTCTCCTTTTTTTTTTCTGTGCGAGCGGAGAGCGAAGGCAGCCCAGTGTCTCGCTGCCTCTCCCTGCTGACATCCCTCTGCAGCTGTCTCGCAGACATGCACGCACAGACATCACGAGTGTGTATCTAGAGAGAGAGAGAGAGAGAGAGAGAGAGCGACAGAGACCTGCAATGTCATTTTTGAGAGACACTGCTGCTTCCTAGACTGCTCGACTGCGCTCAGCTTGTCTCGACTCTGGGCTGCCCCGCGTCTTCCACAGCAACATGTTCCGACGCACAAAAAGGTAAAAAAAAACAGAGAGAGAGAGAGAGAGAGAGAGAGAAAGGCAGATCAGAAAAGCCAGAACCAGATGGCTGAAACTGTTCCAGTAGACTCTGCTTTTCTCTCACCTCCCCTGTCCTGTCTCTTGTCCTTGTTTAACAGGTGTGCCTCTTGGTCTTGTCGCCGGTTGTGTCGGTGGCGATGTGGGTGTTTTTGTTGCATGTGCTGTGATGCGCGTCGTCATCACTGGCTCCCTGTCCTCCTCTGCTCCCCGCCTTCTCCCTCTCTTGCTCTGGCTCTCTGTCCTCCTCTGCTCCTCGCCTTCTCCCTCTCTTGCTCTGGCTCTCTGTCCTCCTCTGCTCCTCGCCTTCTCCCTCTCTTGCTCTGGCTCTCTGTCCTCCTCTGCTCCTCGCCTTCTCCCTCTCTTGCTCTGGCTGCCTGTCCTCCTCTGCTCCCCGCCTTCTCCCTCTCTTGCTCTGGCTGCCTGTCCTCCTCTGCTCCTCGCCTTCTCCCTCTCTTGCTCTGGCTCTCTGTCCTCCTCTGCTCCTCGCCTTCTCCCTCTCTTGCTCTGGCTCTCTGTCCTCCTCTGCTCCTCGCCTTCTCCCTCTCTTGCTCTGGCTCTCTGTCCTCCTCTGCTCCCCGCCTTCTCCCTCTCTTGCTCTGGCTCCCTGTCCTCCTCTGCTCCCCGCCTTCTCCCTCTCTTGCTCTGGCTCTCTGTCCTCCTCTGCTCCTCGCCTTCTCCCTCTCTTGCTCTGGCTCTCTGTCCTCCTCTGCTCCTCGCCTTCTCCCTCTCTTGCTCTGGCTCTCTGTCCTCCTCTGCTCCTCGCCTTCTCCCTCTCTTGCTCTGGCTCCCTGTCCTCCTGCGCTCCCCGCCTTCTCCCTCTCTTGCTCTGGCTCCCTGTCCTCCTCTGCTCCCCGCCTTCTCGCTCTCTTGCTCGGGCTCCCTGTCCTCCTGCGCTCCTCGCCTTCTCGCTCTCTTGCTCGGGCTCCTCCATCTCCTGTTTCTCGCCAGAGTCGACCTGTGTGCTCTTGCCTCTTGTGCAAGCCGGAGTCTGTTGGGTAGTGTGGGGTTTATTAGTAACACGCGAGGCAGTAAATGTGAATGCCAGCGTGTACAGTACTTTATTTAGGCTTGTTCTCCTTTGGATGTTTGTAACACACGTCATTCTGATTCATAAGTGTGTGTGGAGAGGAGGAGGGGAATATAAATGTACTTATATCTAAATGTTATTATATATAGTTATTTGGTAGACAGACAAACAGATAGCTAGATAGATAGATAGATAGAAAGTAGTGTGTGCCTGTTTTGTCTCTTTCTGTGGGTAGAGTACATGTGGTTTTGGTAGCCGGAAGCTAGCCTGTCTATTTTTATGCTGCATTAGAGAGATAATCTCTGTGTGAAAAGGCTATAGTAGTGAGTTTGCTGAGAGTAACTGTGTGAAGTTTGTATTAGTGGGTCTGTTGAAAATAACTCTGTGTGTAAAGGTTGTATTTGTGGGTCTGTTGAAAGTAACTCTGTGTGTAAAGGTTGTATTTGTGGTTCTGTTGAGAATAGCTCTGTGTGTAAAGGTTGTATTTGTGGGTCTGTTGAGAGTAACACTGTGTGTAAAGGTTGTATTAGTGGGTCTGTTGAAAGTAACTCTGTGTGTAAAGGTTGTATTTGTGGTTCTGTTGAGAATAACTCTGTGTGTAAAGGTTGTATTAGTGGGTCTGTTGAGTGTAACTGTGTGTAAAGGTTGTATTTGTGGTTCTGTTGAGAATAGCTATGTGTGTAAAGGTTGTATTTGTGGGTCTGTTGAGAGTAACTCTGTGTGTAAAGGTTGTATTAGTGGGTCTGTTGAGAGTAGCTATGTGTGTAAAGGTTGTATTAGTGGGTCTGTTGAGAGTAGCTATGTGTGTAAAGGTTGTATTAGTGGATCTTTTGAGAGTAACTTTGTGTGTCAAGGTTGTATTAGTGGGTCTGTTGAGTGTAACTGTGTAAAGGCTGTATTTGTGGGTCTGTTGAGAGTAACTCTGTTTGTAAAGGTTGTATTTGTGGGTCTGTTGAGAGTAACTGTGTGTAAAGGTTGTATTAGTGGTTGTATTAGTGGGTCTGTTGAGAGTAACTCTGTGTGTAAAGGCTGTATTTGTGGTTCTGTTGAGTGTTACTGTGTGTAAAGGTTGTATTTGTGGGTCTGTTGAGAGTAACTCTGTGTGTAAAGGCTGTATTTGTGGTTCTGTTGAGTGTTACTGTGTGTAAAGGTTGTATTTGTGGGTCTGTTGAGAGTAACTCTGTGTGTAAAGGTTGTATTAGTGGGTCTGTTGAGAGTAATTCTGTGTGTAAAGGTTGTATTAGTGGATCTGTTGAGTGTTACTGTGTGTAAAGGCTCTATTAGTGGGTCTGTTGAGTGTTAGCGTGTGTAAAGGCTGTATTAGTGGATCTTCTGAGAGTGCATAAACTGTGTAATGGAGGGTCAGGGCAGCACTGTATTAGCCTGCATGGCAGCCACTCTCTGCCTGTCACATGCTGCAGCCTGACATGTGCTCAGTTCTCCCACAGCATTTCCTTCAGACCTTCATTATCTGGCTTCATGTCATGCACATGCAGGGATTAGTCTGACGTCTTTGTGTCCTTGACAGTGCTGTATGATTATCCGCAGGGGTGTGCAGGGATCACATCTGCACAACAAGTCTGCACCTTTTACCATCCATTAAGTCACACGCGTCCCACTGTTATTATTCACATTTTAATCTTGTACCCAGCTGTTCTGTGGTACTCAATGGTGCATTTGTGTGTGTGTGTGTGTGTGTGTGTGTGTGCGTCTGCGTGTACGCGCGTGTGTGTGTGTGTGTGCATGCTTGTTTGTGTGTCTGTGTGAGTGTATGTGTGTGCGTGTGTGTGTATGTGTGAGTAGGCTGTGATTCTTTTGCACTTGCTTGTTCTTGCAGTTTTCTCATCTCTTCCCTTCAGTTATAAAGATTGCTTGGAGGTATTGACACCCTTTCGTTATATTATCTGGTGGTCCAGGGTGGAGGAAACAGCAGGAGGAGAGAGTGGATGATACACAGGGCCTGAGGATGTGTCTCGGCCTACATTTAGGATGAGGCACTGGGGGGTTAACAAACACACATGCTCTCACACCGTCTTTCAGTACCATAGGCCTCTTTATCCTCACTCTCGTCTCCCTTTTGTTATTTCCTCCCTCCCTTTGCTCTGTTTCACCTTTCCAGAGAGAGAGAGAGAGGGGGGGGAGGTAGCAGGAGAGAGCATCATGGCTCTTCACCACTGCTATGGAAAAAAGAGAGAGAGATAGAGAGAGCAAGAGAGAGAGAGAGTGTGTCCAGGGATGTGTATGTGTATGTGCGTGCGTGTGTGTGTTTGTGTGTGTGTGTGTGTGTGTGTGCGCATGTCTGCGTGTGTGTGTGTGTGTGTGTGTGCGCATGTCTGCGTGTGTGTGTGTGCGTGTGTGTGTATGTGCGTGTGTGTGTGTGTGTGTGTGTGTGTGTGCGCATGTCTGCGTGTGTGTGTGCGTGTGTGTGTATGTGTGTCTGCGTGTGTGTGTGTGTGTGTGTGTGTGCATGTCTGTGCGTGTACACCCATGTGGTGGAGAGAGATGCGGTATCAGACCTCTCTCTCCTGGCTCCAAGCTAAGGTGCAGCACTGTGCAGCCAGGAGACCAGATTTGAGAAAAACATCCATCTCCCCTCAAATCCTGTTGACACTGTCTTTCACTTCAAGCCAGAAAAGCACATCGTTTCTCTGTTTACACAGCAGTTCACCATTTATATTGACAAATAGGGAAGAAGACAAGTGGAGGCGAAGGGAATTCGGGTTCAGATGAGGATTCTAGTTCTTTATAGACTCCTCAGGGACCCCCTAGGGTTCAGTAGCACAGCTCTCCCTCAGTAAGTACCAGCTTGTCTGTTGGTTTTAAGAGGATTTCTGGTCTTTCAGGTAGGCTGCTGCACTTGAATATAAAACTGCGAGTTTCTTGTGGAAAAACACCGGGACTCAGATACACTGAAATGACTTTCAGTTGTCAGGAAATCGGTAGTGGCTTGTAATTGTAAACGGATTTATTGTAGTTTATTTCAGTGGAGGGTCTTGTACAGCACGTACAGATGTCTCTGGCCTCTCACGTCTTCTGGTTTCAGTGTTTTTAACCTCCACTAGTCAGATCATCATCAGTCATTGTCCATCATCAATACAGTTCTGACCTGTCGACCTCACTGCTCACCACCATCTCTACCTCCT
The DNA here is from genome assembly GCA_039654925.1 of Anguilla pacifica. Taxonomy (NCBI): domain Eukaryota; kingdom Metazoa; phylum Chordata; class Actinopteri; order Anguilliformes; family Anguillidae; genus Anguilla; species Anguilla pacifica. The sequence continues at coordinate 70,518,633 of CM077285.1, read as the reverse complement.
ACATACACCAAGATCAATGTACTGTCAGTGAATGGTTACACCATCTGTCCCTCTTTGACTGGATGTTGAAGACTTGAGAAGGAGTGGTGGACCTGGTGTGACACACACACACACACACACACACACACACACACATACACACACGCGGCCGCTGAAGTGTGTCTCAACTCTCAGGTGTGTCTGTGGAGATGAAGTCACCGCTGAGCTCATTACAGACAGATCCCAGGAGGATGGACATATTTAACAGAGGTAGACGGCTGTATCCAAGTCCCTGACACAAATGCTGCCCTCACGCACACATCTTGTTTTGCAAGATCTCCCACTAGATTTTTTCGACAGGTTTTTTTTCCATCTCCTTTCAAAATTTATGGGGAATAGCTTATGGAAACTCCAAAACCATTTCCCTATGTTGTGAAAAAAAAACAGAAAAAAACACCTGCATCATTCATGTATGATTGGTTACAAATCTTTTTTTTATACAAATGTGTGACTCATTCAATCTGTTGAGGAACCCAGAGAGGATCCCTGCAGATTTCCCCGAGTGAGAGTTTGCTAATGCGTTTGTGTGTTCAAGTCATCACAGATCTAGGAGTTGTGCTGCATTAGCGAGCCAAACACACCTAACCCTTACTAATGGTGTGTTTGCTCACTGAAGAGGTTTCTCTCTATCCACTCCTTCAGCTGGAGACCGAAGGCACCGTGTCGGTTCTCTTCAGGGTTCTCTCTGTTTGTTACCACACACTATGTTACATTCAAGCTTCAGACTTTTTAGCAGATGCTCTTACGTCCAGAGCGATTTGTACAGATTAGGTTTTATTTTTCTATTACGGAAACTCAACTGAAGCCATTCGGTTTTGTGCGCCTCGTTCAAGGCCACGACAGCTGGCGACCTTTGAACCCTTCCGGCCCGGGCTGGTGTTGTCTCAGCTGACGCTGAAGGGCAGCGCGGTGCGCTGAGGGTTAACGAGCTCCAGGTGCGAGCGGGGCGATGTGTTTATAGCGGGATCTCCCCGGTGTGCTGGGACAGGCTGCGGTGATCTGGCAGCACAGAGCACATGATGCTCCTGCCTCCCCGAGCTGGAGGCAGGGGGTCTTCTGCCTTTGTGAAAGCATCCTAGGTTGTTGCTCATGTATGTGTCTGAAGCAATTTCTCCTCTCTCTCTACCATCCCTCTCTTTCCTCTCTCTCACTCTCTCTCTCTCTTGCTCTTATTCTTTTCTTTCTGTCTGATTTCCAACCCTTTTCTCTTTGTGCCAAGTCTGTCTCCCACTCTTTTCCTTTTTGAATCTTTTGCTTTTGTTCCTTTATTTTTCTCTGTTTCTCCTTTCATTTTTTTTTATCGCTGATAGAATTTTACCTCCCCCCATCCCCCCTCTCCTCCACCACCCCACCCATCCCTCTGAGACTTCAGATCCCCCAACAACCTCCATAACTTCTATTTGTGACTCTCTCAGGCCACATCGCATAGCAACAAGCAGCCACGTGATTGGAGCTTGCCGTATAACCCCCCCCCCCCCAACTCCAGATTCAGACACTCCCTGCAGTCTGCTCCCAGTGTCAGTCCCTACTCTCCCGCTGCTTGCACACATCCGCGTCTTTATCCACTCGTCCAGAAAAAGAAAGGAATCGGGGGGATTGCAGCGCTAACTGTAGATTTCAGCGGAAAGTAAAAAAAGAAATTTTAAAAACGAGGGGAGGGGCTAAAAGCAGACGCGCAGCGGTCACGCGGCTTGCCGGCGTGGGCCTGCGGCCGCGTCTGCACGTGTGCGTCTGCGCCACACGCGCCGTGAGGGGAACCGGGCCACGGGCCCCGCCGCCCGCTCCACGCTTCCAGCGCGCGGGACGGCCCGCCCGGCTCCCGTGGCAACCTGGGGGAACGTCACATGACGGGAAAGCGATCCGACGGAGGCGCCCATCAGCGGGCTAATGATCAGAGGGCCTGGTCTCCTGTCTGCCGGGTGACTCAGCAGGGTGACCCTGACTGGTGACTGCGGTGTCTGGTTCCGTACCCCCCCCCCCCCACCCCATTCCCTCCCCCACACTTCCCTCACACTTCACAGTAGAGGACATAATCCCTATGGACTACGGATACATGCGCATTGACCGCACATGCAGTGCTGTACACACCCTGTCCCACACACCCACAAGGTGGAGTTTTTAAAATGCTCTTAATTTCTTAGCTCCTTGAGCTGTTTGAGAAAATGTTTTTGTACGTGGTACATCTGCTGCTTTTACATACTTTCATTATTTCCATTTTCGGCTGCCCCCCCCCCCCCCCCACCCCACGGTATTGGCTCAGTCCAGCCCATTTAGGCCTTTAGAGTTTTTTCTTTTTTTTCCTTTTACAGAGACAAGGGTCATCTTTCTCTAAGCAGTGATATCATTTTAAAAAGCCATTAGCCGGACGATAAAACCTAATGAAAGTCTGTTTGTTGAGCGCGATCCCCGGCGATGTTTACGGTGGGCTGGTCTGCAGCCATCGTTCACGCGTCTCCGAGGCTCCTTGACCGCCTGCTAACTGCGATCGATTCCGCGGACTTCCCCCCCCCCCCCCCCCCCCCTTCCCTTCCGTTCCCCTTCGCCGTCGTCCGCGGGAGACGGAGAGCGAATGGCGCTCTCTGAGCTCCGCTGCTCCACAAAGCGGGGAAAACCTGAGCCTGAAACAGTGAAGAAATGTTTTTTTTTTTTTAGAATCTGTGGACGATGAGGCCGGGCCCCGCGTGTGGCTTAATTTCCTCCCGTTCCTGCTCTCTCAGGGAAGCCCTGAAGAATAATAAAAAGTGCTGTAGTTCGGGGGGGGGGGGGGGGGGGGGGGCGTGGGGGGGACTGTGGAGCTTTTCTGAGGAAGTCATTTCAGTTCTTCAATACAAGCCACTTCATTTCAAAAGTACAGCATTATTCAGAAAGAGCATATAATCTCTTTCTTGCTCTCTCTCTCTGTCTCTTTCTCTCTCTCACACACACTCAAACACACACACACACACACACAAGCAATTCCCATTCACACGCACAGTTGTGCAGTCATATGTTGGGTGTAGTTTAGGCCTTCCTTAACCGTAGTGCACGTGGAGTGTCCGTCTTCTAGAATTTGTCCCTTTGTGTGTGCCTGTTGGTTTCCGCCTGAGTGTCTCCGGGTCATTTCCTGTGCTGTCACCGGTTTATCTGCTCTGTGTCTGTGTGTGTGTGCGTGTAAGTGTTGGAGATGGGCTGATAGGAAGCTGGTGTATTGATTTCGCCAGGGGCGTTTCTGCTTAGACCGTTTAATTGGGCATTGTGACCTGGATCTGTGCGGGGCGGGAGAGCAGTGGCCTCAGAGCAGAGGTGTCACGCTGACATCCTCCCCTCTGAATCCGGCGCTCTCTCGCCGATCACACGGCCTCTCGGTGCCCGGTACGCTCTCTGCTCCCTCAGATCTCCAGCGGAGGAGTCATTTTTCTCACCGCACCGCCCCGCCGGCTTGGCCGTTGAGGCGCACGTGAAGTAGTTGGGAACTCTCGTAGTTGAACTCTAGGTGGGACATCTTAACATGCTGTGGTTATGGAAAATACACAGAGTACGCCTGTCAAATGGAAAAACAATTACTGATAGTGAGGATGCCAGTCAGTATACTGCAGAGAGTTCTCAGCATGTCGTCCTTGCTCTGTGTGAGTGTATGTGCTGTCCTCGCTCTGTGTGTGAGTGTATGTGCTGTGCTCGCCCTGTGTGTGAGTGTATGTGCTGTACTGTGTGAGTGTATGTGCTGTGCTCGCTCTGTGTGGTTGTTGTTGTGCATGGCGTGCTGTGCTGTGGAGTGTGGATGAGGGATGGGCTTAAAGGTAAAGGGCAGGGCTCACGCCTCACTGCTCGGCTGCAGGAAGATAATTGCTCGTTACGTTCAGGCACGACTCATTAGCGCCGTGGCGCAGGCTTGACTCCTGACCTGACCGCCCCCGGACCGGTCCGAGCTGGGAGGCCGGGGGCCCGCAGTGACTGAAGGGAGAGGAGAGAGGAGGGGAGGCGTCATGGCTACCGGTAGCATCAGAAGCCCCCCGAAAACCAGAGCCATTCTCTCCCACCGGTTATGCACTGAGAGAGGGGGGGGGGGGAGAGGGCGAGAGAGAGAGAGAGAGAGAGAGAGAGAGAGAGAGAGAGAGAGAGAGAGAGAGAGAGGGGGGAGAGGGAGAGAGAGACAGAAAGAGACAGAGAGAGACAGAGAGAGAGAGAAAGAGAGAGAGAGAGAGAGAGAGAGAGACAGAAAGACAGAGAGACAGAGAGACAGAGAGAGGTGTTTACATCCCCAGCTTGTGAGGGCTGGGTAAAAATAGACGGGTGTGAATGCGTTGGCACGGCACGGTTCCGCTCGCCTGGCCCGCTGTGGCGAGGGCTCTTGGCGCTTCAGACGGAGCCTTTAGTGTGACCTTTCGGCTCGATTGTCTCCGACGTCGATAGAACTCGGCGTCTCTTAACCGGCCTTTCAGCGGCGGCTCCGCCCGAGCGGCTCTCTCTGTCTTGCCGGAGTACGGTGGCCCAGCAGCTCAGACACCGTTGGAAGGGCAGCGTTGATTCTCGCCGATCTGAATGATCGTGGCTGGCTGACGGGAGGGCTGAGCGGCCTCCGCTGCGTCTGCGTGTTTTTATTATCTTTCCCTGCGAGCAGCGGGACGGCGAGGAGCAGCGGGACGGCGAGGAGCAGCGGGATGGCGAGGAGCGGCAGATGCGCGTGGCGGCGGCAGGGCTTGTTAGCGACGCTCGCGCGCGCCGCGTTCCGCCCGGCTGTTTGTGCGTCGCCAGCCTCAGAGCGGCTCGTGATTTGCGGCGCCCCCTCGGACGGAGCGGAGCGGGGAGCGTCACCCGCCGCACACGCTGCACACGCTGCTGGATCTGCTCAGCGCCTGCACTCCTCCCTTCCCTCTCTCTCTCTCTCTCTCTCTCCCTCTCTCTCTCTCTCTTTCTTTTCTGCCTGTGGTTAGTTTTTTGATAGTCTTTCTCTTTATGTTTCTTGTCTATTGTTTTTATTTTGAAGTATAGAAATTTCTGTTTGGAAAATGTCCCAATAAAAGGGGTTTTTAAATCTCAAAATCTCTCTCTCCCTCTCTCTCTCTCCCTCTCTCTCTCTCTCTCTCTCTCTCTCTCTCTCTCTCTATCTCTCTCTCCCTCTCTCTCTCTCTCTCTCTCTCTCTCTCTCTCTCTCTCTCTCTCTCTCTCTCTCTCCTCATCCTCATCCTCCTTCCTCAGATTTTTAAGCTCTTGGTGTCACAGATTTACAGGGAGAGACTTAGCTTTCGTATCTGCCGTCAACGCTCATATTCTTTTCCAGGCTGGCCTTTATTTTTATGAAAAAATGGCGTGTTTATTTCCTTTTTTTATTACGCCTGGTTGTGATAACGTGTCGTTGGTGAGGAGCTGATGGGGATTCTCAGCACTGCTTGCACAGATTCCTCTTCAGCTGGGCATAGAGTCTTTATGGCTCTCATCTGGCTTGCTTTCCTTCCTCTGCGGTTCAGTGTGTAATTACCCAACTGCCCCAGTGCAGAGAGATAAGGGCGGGGGGGGGGGGGGGGGGGGGGGGGAGCCAGAGAGGACAGGGAAAGAGAGACATTGCCAAATAAGAATTGATTGCATTTGGAAATTATGTGTATCATATTTCATTCATAGCATTTATTGGCAGATGACAGCATGTTCCATTTCAGTCATTTTGTCATATTATAATATTTATGCAGAAAATTATTTATTAACTCCCAGAGCATAAAAGGTCAAAGGAGAGAAGCAGAATATTGGAGATAATGGTATACATACATATATATATATATATATATAGAGAGAGAGAGAGAGAGAGAGAGAACGCAGCTGTGCAGATTTCTCCTGTTTGTGGCTCAGAGAGCATTAGTGGGTGACATCATTACCTGACCTGAATCAGCCTGCATGTCACACGTTTAAAAGACTAATGCATTCCCTTTAAATATTTAAATATGCTACATTTTTTTGCATTTATAAATGGAATCTCTGTCCAGCTGATGTTAGTTCTGCTTAAGTTCTGCTCACGGCCTAGCGACAGATCTCTGTAATGCATTTATTTGTTTGCCTGCTGTCTGAGTTTACTATTGTGTTACTTTAATCCAAAAGAATTGGAAATGTTTTTTCATTGATAATTTTTAACTGTTCCTATAAATACTTACTGTATATGTATACAGGGGCGACATAGCTCAGGAGGTAAGACCGATTGTCTGGCAGTCGGAGGGTTGCCGGTTCAACCCCCACCCTGGGCATGTCAAAGTGTCCCTGAGCAAGACACCTAACCCCTAACTGCTCTGGCGAATGAGAGGCATCAATTGCAAAGCGCTTTGGATAAAAGCGCTATATAAATGCAGTCCATTTACCATTTACCATGTATATATGTTGTCAAAGCAGACCTATGAGTATGGAATAACTATGAATTAATTTTTTTGTGCTGGAATGGTCTTTATTGTTCAAACGAAATCTGATTTTCACTTGGACAGGGATGGTGTTTACATGCAGTTGTTATTTGTTTTGGAGTCAAAGTGAAACGAAATAAAGACCAGTTTTTGTCTAAAGGCTAGCAACTTTATACTTGCGAAGTAACTGCCTAAAGACCATTTTCTTTGTAGATGCAGACACTCCTATGTATGGCATAACATAACATAAACATAACAACATAACACCGCATGTTATGAGGAGAACAGGCCATTCAGCCAAACAACGCTTGCCATTTTCCTGACCAAACTGGCATCTTTATTGTGGAAAGAGAACCCTTAAAACCACTGACATTACACTGTCATTTAAAATAAAAACCCATCGAAAAGGCTGCTGGGTTTGTATTACAGGTACAATGAAAACATCTGAAGAACGCTGTACAGCTTTATACAGAGTGTGTGCATAGAGAGCTGCCCATAGCCCCCAGCTTTATAGGTTCAAAGAGAACTTCTGCAGACTGCAGACTTCATATTTATGCGCAAATAACCTGTCAGAAGCACAGGTGTCAGACTCCCGGAGGGCTCTTCGGGGCGTTCTCGGCACAAGCGTCTCATTTCAAGTCACCGCTTAGCTGCGGAATCCGCGCACCCCGATCTTAAAAAGGCCTTAATTGGCAGGAAACCGCAAAAAAACACTCCCGGACGCCCCGGCCCCCCTTGGGGTTGGGCTCGACGCCCCCCTGGTCTAAAGGTTAGCGCGTGCGAAGGGAAGCTCTGCAGACCGCCCCGGTTCATACAGCGAGAACAAAGAGGCTGTATGAAGGCTGCCAGCGTTATAAGAGCTGAGGGTCTGTTTGTGGAAGGAGACCCTCTTCGTGCCTCTGAGCCAAGCAAAGGCTGGCAGTTTTCCCTTAGCGCACCGGAGAGCAGAGGCCGCGGTGTCTCAGAGCATTTGCTTTTGTTTTTTGGTCTCAACTCTCTGAGTGAAAGCGAAGGTATCAGGAGGGCAGGTTTCAGCTTGCAGCTGTCTTATTTCCATACAGGAGCTTATTTTTCGTCATACATTTTTTACGCTCATTATATATTCTTGTGTCATGTTGTTCACTAATGGTTGAATTCCCATGACGATGCAGCTCTTAGTTTTGCACTCCTGTTATTGTCAGGGGAAAACATTTAAATGGCTTGAGTTCAGCTCCGCCCAAGCTGATCTTTTGTGATATGCGGTGTGTGTGTGTGTGTGTGTATGTGTGTGTGAGTGTGTGCATCTGTGGTTTATGTGTCGGTGTGTCTTTGTGCATATGTGCGTCTATACATGTGAGTACGTGTGTGCACGTTGATCTGTTTGTACCGTGTCTGTTTGTGCCTAACACAGGACATCATTGTTGAGGTTTGCGTAATGAGGAGCAGGGGGCTATTTCTCTAATGCGTTTTTGCCTGGTGCTGACTGGCGGGCCCCAGACAGATGCACCCAGACAGCCCCACGCTGGAGCTGCGCGCTGAGCCGGGTTTATGGCCACTCCTCCAGTCCCAGACTCGCGTCCGTCTCACTGCGGCCTCACGGGACGAGCCTGGTGAGCTCGCTGGGTCAATACGAGACCGGGGACTGGGACACGAAAGCTGCTGTTCGTTCACCGCGCGTTTCCCTTCGCCTCAGAGTTCGGCTGCGCTGTCCACAGCTCGGAAAACAGACCAGAGCCGCCAGCTGCTGTGATCCATTCATTGCGTGTTAATATCGGTGGGTTTTGAGGTTGTGAGGGAGTCTATGGTCGAATAGTCAGGTCTTCTGAGGGTTGTGTACGTTGTCTCACGTAGCCACCTGGACTTCGCGACTGTGTCCCGTCAGCGGTTGGCTGACTGGACACAATCGCCTGTGATGTCATGTCACAGAGAGCCGTCACGTGTCACAGTTCTGCAATCACCTGATAGGTTGGAATTTCCCTGGACCAAGGCCAGCACTCTCACGCTCCATTGTTAGGCTGATTGGAGAGACGTGTAATTGGAATAATAATTACATCATTCAGGTCTAGAATGTCCAAACCGTTTTTTTTCAGTAATCCATATTTAGCTATGCAAAATTTATTATCTGAAAATAACAGAGTATATGCCACCAAATATACAGTATGGTCCATATTGAGGTTGTTGTGCACCTGAGTGCTATACCAATACAAACCTCCCAGGTCCAGTGGTACGTTACGTGGGTGCAGTGATTTCATATGTCAGCCATCGTCAGTCATGAGGGACACTCAGCTGCAGCATGCCGTATGAGGGAAGGAGAGCCATGCAGAGTGAGCTTCACTGCAAAAGACAAAAAATAAGTCAGTCTTTTTTCCTAAATAAGACAAAAAGGTTGCCAATGAGGAGATAGTTCTAAATTTTCCAGTGGTATAAGACAATTTCACTGCACAGCGTAACTTATAGCAAGTTAATTCTTTGCACATGAGAGAAAAAAACTCAGATTTTAAGTCTCTTTATAAGACTACAATGCTTGTCGAGGCAAAGCTTTTTCACAGTGGTTGCAGAGAGGTCCTTCGTCTTGCTGCAGGGTGTGAGTGACAGGTGTGTTCTTGCGCTTGGGGAACACCGTTAGCCTCAGGAGGGCTCAGCTCTCCCTGGTTTACTCACCACAGCATGTCACTGTTCTTACTCTCCCATTTTCTCCTCTTTGCTTTTCCGTATCATTATCCCACATGAAAGGGTTCTGGTCAGGATTTACAGCTTTGAAAATTGAAATTAATTTTCACTGGGGCATTCCAGCTGGGCTCATGTGACTCCCTGCACACGTACCCGCACACACACGCACACACACGCACACACGCACACACACATACACACACACATGCACACACACACGCAGACACACATTACGAAAAGATATGTCATTCTGTAAGGAGAGTGAGACTGGTGTAAGTTGCGATTCATATATAGTATACAGTTCATTGCTGAAAACCTGTGCCCTTTGTATTGACAGCTGCCGTACAAGTAACAGGAAGAGCCTGATCTTGACAAGCACCTCCCCCACCCTGCCACGCCCACATTCACCACTTCCAGGTCACATCGGTGAGTACGGTATCATAGTATAACTGGTTATTTCTGACTGAAACTCTGCAAAATAACAAGATCTCGCAGCTGAGTATTAACTTGGCAGACAGCATTCCTGCCATTTCAATTAGGCGTTCATCGAGAGGGAGATGTTCCATGTAGACCAACTCACTGATGTATGGGCTTAGGAATAGTCTTCATATGTTTTTTTGTCTTTTGCACATTCTATACGGCGCACCTGAAACCTGGCGGACGCATGTACACCTTTCTCAGACGCTGTATATACCTGTTTTTGTGATGCCTGTCATGTATTTTGCCCTGCCGTTGTTTCTGAGATGCTGTACATACCTGTTTTTGTGATGCCTGTCATGTATTTTGCCCTGCCGTTGTTTCTGAGATGCTGTACATACCTGTTTTTGTGATGCCTGTCATGTATCTTGCCCCGCTGTTTCTCATTGGACGCCCCCCACCTGACATCTCTCTGTCCCTGCAGGGAGCAGCCCTCTGGACAGCCCCAGAAATTTCTCCCCCAGCACCCCAGCGCACTTCTCTTTTGCCTCGTCCAGAAGGTACGTCCCACAGTGCCTGAGAGAGAGCTGCCCCGCCCCCTCACTGCGCGTTTTGGGCTTCCCCCTCAAAAATCCAGGCTCACACGTCCCAGCCCTGCCCCGAGATATCCGTCCGGGAGGGCTACATCGCTTACAACTGTGACCGGAAGGTTGCAGGGTCACATCGCAGATGGGGGACTGCCGTTCTGTACAGGGCACTTAACCTGGACAGCGTCCAGTCATTTCACTAGCCAACGTGTAAAACCTGTGTGCTCTACGACTGCCAAGCAAACACAGTTTGCGCAGTGCCGTGACCTGGTCCCATCAGCCCTTCAGCCCTACGGCTGCACACACAGCCTGCCGCACCAGCCGATCACACAGACACACGCGCACAGACACAGACACACGCACACAGACACACGCGCACAGACACACGCACACAGACACACGCACACACACACACGCACACACAGACACACGCGCACAGACACACGCACACGGACACACACACACACACACACACACAGACACAGACACAGAGACGCGCACACAGACACACACACAGAGACGCGCACACACACACACGCACACAGACGCGATGGGGAAAGGCCCGTGAGTCCCTTAAGCTAACCGTAATGGAGACGCTGGGTCTCCGCGGTCGCCTCCAGCCGGTGTGAAGTGTTAAACAGTCGGGTGGGCGTGTGAGTCGCTCCGGCGCTCTGCGGCAGCGGGCGGCCATTCGGGCTCGTCACGGGTCCCCGGCCGAGCCGGAGCCGAACCGCCAGCGCCTGCGGGCTTTATCTGGGGACCGTAATCTCGCTTTAGTTCGGTTTGTCTTCTTCTCTGCGCAGCGGGAGAAAGGTCTCAGATGGAGCGGCCAGGGAGGCGGAGCCGTTGTTCACGCCGAGGCGAGCGATTGGGCCAGCGTGTCCGTAGTTTGTCGGTTTTGGGGCCCGGTGACGTGGCAGAGACACAGATGGAGGGAGAACAGAGTGGCGGGGGGACTGTCACAAACGAACATATTTCTTGATTTGCTCGGCGTGGGAGTCTGCCTGCAGTAGGAGGGGCTCATGGAAGGGTTGAGATAGGGAAAGCGGAACAACATCACTCTCTCTCCCGCTCCGTCTGTCTCTCTCTCTCTCTCTCTCTCTCTCTCTCTCTCTCTCTGTCTCTCTCCAGCTTATGATATAGCTCATCTTACACTGTTCCCTGTTTTGGACCTGTCTAATAAAATATGACACGCTGACATAATTTTCAGGAGTGAGTTCCGCAAGGGAGACTCCTGAATATCTTATACGCTCAAGAATGATGGTCACACTTTCATATTCCTCAGTCTCTAATGCAATATCCATTTCCAAAGGGCTGTGGAACATCTGAATGTCGAATCGCAGCCTGTGTCATTGCACATATTTTCCACTGCATGGTTTCCCAGTCAGCGTACAGTCCCACGTCAGGCCTGTGGTAGGTCTTAGGTACCACGCCTTTCCAACAACAAGGGGGGAAAAAACATTTAACTAATTCTAAAGCAAATAGCAAATTATTTGACCTGATTTTCCTTATATTTTGAAACCGCTTCGTATATTAATCCATAATACGCAAATACAGCTTTATAATAAGACATGGTAATTCAGAACAGTGAATTACGGGGAAAAAAGGGTCGATAAATGTTCTCTGTTTAGACTGAAGTGCCTCAACAATGTTAGAGGCTCTCTGCAAGTGTGCACTTATTCATGTGATGACAGGTGGTTCGCTGTTTAAAAATATGTATGAAGGACACGAAACACACACACACGTACTCTTCTGTTCTGTCTAATTTAAGGCCTTCAGAGTAACACGTATAATAACAAACAAAGAAGAGTCATTGCGTGATTGTCTGCCATTTAAAAGGGATGTGGAGGCGATGGAGCTCGGCTCTGTTCTGGGAGCCGAGGACAGCAGCCGGCGGGGGCGTACAGTACATGGTGTGCTTTCCTCCTAGCGGGAAGCCTCAGCTTTCCCAGCCTCCCCGTCTCTGGGCTCCATCTTCACACCTGCTGCAGAGGCCGGCTGTGTTGGGCCGAGCTCAGACCGGGGCGAGAGTCCCCCGCTCTGACCGTGCGAAATAAATCTCTGTTCTCTGTCTTCGATGTTAACCCTGCGTGTCTCTCCCGAGCAGCCGTGGGCACAGAGCGGACAGGTAACGCTGAAGCCAGCGCTCTGTGTTTGGAGTGGTCTGTCCCTGTTTATTGCTCATTTGTTTATTTAAAGGGTCCCCATTCGCTGACGCCGTGGCAATCAGCTACTCTTCCTGGGGTCCACACCTGACATACTGTACACTACCGTACACTACCTGACATACTGTACACTACAGTACACTACCTGACATACTGTCTACTACCGTACACTACCTGACATACTGTCCACTACCGTACACTACCTGACATACTGTATACTACAGTACACTACCTGACATACTGTCCACTACTGTACACTACCTGACATACTGTATACTACAGTACACTACCTGACATACTGTCCACTACTGTACACTACCTGACATACTGTACACTACCATACACAACCTGACATACTGTACACTAGCGTACACTACCTGACATACTGTACACATAGCGTGTCACTGTGGCGCGGGGGGGCGGGCGGGGGGGAGGGGCGAGTGAGAGTCCTCCCCTTTGAGCGTGTGAAATCTCGATATTAACCCTGTGTGTCTCTCCCAAGCAGCCATGGGCACAGAGCAGACAGGTAACGACGCAGCGCGCGCTCTGTGTTTGGAGTGGTCTGTCTGTGGTCACTGTGGCGAGGCCGGGCTTTGGTGCTGAAGTTACTGTACTACATCACGTGGCATCGCTGTCCTCATCCGCACGCCATCCTCCGCTGCCAGCACTCGCCGCATCCCAGATTCCTGTCGACTGTTCTCATTCGTTCGATTCGTTTGACTGTTCGATTAGGCTGCGGTCATGTGACCCGTGCGTCCGTCCGTCCGTCCGGCTCTGTTTTTTGAGTGTCGATGCCGCGGTGCTTCCGTCGAGTGTTGACGTCTGCTCGGTTTTGTGTGGAGGGATAGACGGGAGTGCCGCTGGAAAAAAAAAAAAAAAAAAACGTGGCGGAAATCGTCGCTAAGGCAACGCCTCCCCCGCTCCAGTGGAAAAGAAGGATGGCGGTTCTCCTGGGGCTGATGTGCTGTGCTGTTTCTCCCTGCAGGGCGGACGGGAGGAGATGGTCTCTGGCCTCGCTGCCCTCCTCTGGCTATGGGACCAACACGCCCAGCTCAACGGTACTACTGCCCCCATGATGCACCTCTCACACAAGCACAAGTCTTTCTCTGTCCCTGTGTCTGTCTCTGTCTCTCTCTCTCTCCCGAACTCTCAATCTGTCTCTCTCCATCTCTCTCTAAACTGATACACACAGATCCTGTCAATGTGTCTGTCTCTGTCTCTCTCTCAAACTCTCAATCTGTCAATCTCTCTCTATCTTTCTCACCCCCCCTTTCTCTACACTGATACACAGGCACTTCCTGTTCCTGTGATGGAGACAGGCTGATCTCCATCCAGTGGCCTTTTTTACAGCAGGCATCATCTGCTGCTTCCTGTGAACCACATTCTTCATAAGAATGTTGCATGTGGACCAAACATTTTACACACTGCTTATCAAACAATGCATAGATGCACAGATGTAGCGTATGCTTCTGTAAACAAAGCAGATGCTTTCCTAATGCATGAATATTATTTATTGTTATTCTTGGTGGGAGGTCAGCTGAGACTGTGCAGAATCAGATGTGATTACAATGCTTGATGCGTCTGAATTTATGTATTTTTTCAAAGAACCAAAAGTATGCCTATGACGGGGCACATGTGACCTGCTAGCCCAATAGCACGCAGGGATGGTACCTTTCATAAAGACAGGACACTGTGCAATTGGCAAGGATTGCCCTGGAAATTATGTTGTGTTGTTTAGCCTGTCTCTCAGGTGACAACTGAACTCAGATGTGAGCGCATCACTGTGGGGGCTGGGCATTGTGGGCGACATGCTGCTCTGCCTGTGATTGGTCAGTCTGGCCAGTGAGAAGCTTTGCTATGCTACTGATTAGCACAGCGGCGTGCAGGATAACTCATGCTGATTAGATGCTTCTGATAAAATCTGTTCACAGTGACATTTGAGTATATTAATTAGGGGAAAAAAAGCAATTTTTTGAAATTCAGGTTAATCAGAGTAAATTTGCATATATTTGCATGTCCATTTGAGCAGTGCCATTGGTTGTTTGGTTCTGCTGCTCGCCGTGACTGCTATCCCTGGCCGTATACGTGCGCACATTGGACACAGGAACACAGTCGTTCCACTTCTTTCCTCATTCTGGGAAACTCAGTCATACGTGCGAAAAAATTGGGAAAGGAAATATTGTGATGGGAGACATTGCGGTACATGCTACTGTAAATGGAACTAAAAATATTGGTTTACGTATATATATATATATATATATATATACATATCCCTGTTATTCTGTAATGGTTGAGGGACTGGGCTTGCAGCTCTTAGGCTGTAGGTCTGTAGGGCTTGCAGCTGTTAGGCTGGGCAGGTCGCTGCCATGCTACCCTTCACCAAAGTGCTTAACCTGAATTGCTTCAGTAAAAAATATCCGTCTGTGTAAATGGGTTGTGTATAAAGGGTTTAAGCTGCGTGAGTCGCTCCGGACGAGAGCGTCTGATAAAGGGCTGAAATGTCGTGTAAATGTATTGTCAGCAGACGGCCTGTCCTTCCTCAACGGGCCGGGCGATGGGAAATAAATCCCCCCAGCCTGCGCCCATGACAACTCTGCTGCACTCATCACGAATGCCCCTCTTCCTCCGAGCCTCCCGGGCACCACCCCCCCCCCCCCCGCAGATTACCGCAGGGCTAGCGGCCGCTGTCAGAGGCGGCGGGGGGGGGGCAGGGGGGGGGGGGGATGGAAAAACACAAACCGAGAGAGGCAGAAAGTGCACACTCTGCATTATGCATACTGTGCCAGCTGTATCCTGCAAACTGGCTCAATTAAAATAAAAGATGATTGGTCTTACACGGGCAAATGCGATGTCGGTTAAAACAGAAACCTGATCGGCGGTCGCCTCCCAGCGTGCCGTTTCTCAGCCCGAGGACGGCGTGGGGGGGGGTGGGGGGGGGGCGCGGACGGCGTGCAGCGGGCCGGCCCGGCTCTGATTTCGGCGGCTGTGGAGGGCGGGCGCCTCGGCTGGGCCCCGTCCCGTTCCAGAGCGGCGGCTCTGACGCGGCTCATTGCACGCTCGACCGGCCGCGGCGGGGTCTGCACCGCGCGTGCGCGGAGGGGGGCGTGGCCGAGCGGGAGGGAGGGGGGAGAGAGAAGTGCCTGGAACGAGAGAGAGATGAGGATGATTGATTCAAAGGAGATTCACTCTTTTACCAGTGCGGCCCCTCTGGTTCCCCGATGCTGCTTTTCTTAATTGTTTAATTGATGCTTTAATTGTGATTGACTGAGCCATTAGTGGCTGCTGGCAGTCTGAGTGATATTTTATTTATTGAAGGGGGGGGGGGGGGTCTGAAAGTGAGTGAGGGCAGGTGTTGAATTTCCTAATGGATGTGAAAGAGATGGCTGTTGAATGTCCCAAAACCCTCCGTTCATTAGTTTGAAGTTGACTCAAGGTGGTTTTTTTTCAGCAGGGCTGAGTGGAATCTTCCAGTGAGCTGTATTTAAGAGGAAGTTGAGTGCATCCATCAGAATGCTGGAGGGAACCCTGGGAGCAGCTGTAGTTTTAATGCCACAGAGTCCCTCCGTCTTTCAAATAAAAAACCGTTGGGTGTTGTTGTTTGAATAGGTCATGTTTTTAAAGTGGCATTAAGCATCTAGAAGCACGAGTGCCTCAGCCAGTTAAGTGTGTTCCCTGTGAGAGACGAGATAGTGCTCGTTTCAGTCTGGGCTGTGTCATTAGCTGGCTATGACTGAGCCCAAATCAGTGGGGCACAGTCGGCCCCATCCTGCTGGTTTAGGCTGGTCTTATGTCCCCTAGGGTTGCTCTGGAGTAATGGACAGTTACACACATGAGCCTAGAGGCTAGCGATTAGCTACTGGTCTATGGGGGAGGCTGCTGTTTCGTAAGTATCCTCTAGCTCAGTGGTAACCAACCCTGTTCCTGGAGATCTACCATCCTGTACATTTTCATTCTAACCCTAACAAAGCACCTTATTCAACAGCTAGATATCTTGTTGAGCTGCTAATTAGTAGAGTCAGGTGTGCCAAATTAGGGTTGAAATGAAAACCTACAGGATGGTAGATCTCCAGGAACAGGGTTGGTTACCACTGCTCTAGCTATTCACTAGGTGCCTGCACAGTTGTCATGAGGAAGAGATGCCCCTCCTGTGTTTAGTGCTCTCTTTCCATTAGTACAGAGTGTGGTCTGTTGCATTGAAAATAGCCACTGCTAGAAGGCAGTGTGCTGTCGCAGTGGCCTGTGTGGGTGTGGGTGACACTGTGGGTTTGTGTGAGCATGTTGCAGTTTCTGATTCCATAATGGGGAGGCCTGTGTGAAGAATGCATCTAGAAGCTCTGTAAGCAGTCGAGGTTTCTCATTACATTTCTCTCTCCCCCTTTTACTTACATGCTACTTTTCTTTCTCTATTTCCTCCGTCTCTTGTCCCTCATTCCTCCCTCACATTCTTTCCTTTGCTTTCTTCCTGCCCTTTGTTGTCCTCCCACCCACTGTTGTCCTCTGTCTCTCCTCGCCTCATTTCGTTTCTTCCCTCCCCTCCTTTTTCACTCTCCTTCCCCCTTCTGTTTGCTCTCACAACCCCTCCCTCTTTCATCCACACCCCTCCCACCATCTCTCCCCTCTTGCCTGCCCCTCTCCCCCTCTCCCCCTCTCCTCCTGCTCCCCCTCCATCTCTCCCATCCCACGTCTCCCTCTCCTCCTGCTCCCCCTCCTTCTCTCCCCTCCCACCCCCCCCCCTCCCCCTGCTCCCCCTCCCTCCCCCGGCCTCTCAGTCCTCCAGCTCCTCCCAGGAGCGACTGCACCAGCTGCCCTTCCAGCCGACCCTGGATGAGCTGCACTTCCTGTCCAAGCACTTCGGCAGCACGGAGAGCATCACTGACGATGACGGGGGCCGGCGTTCCCCCCACGTCCGGCCCCGATCCCGCAGCCTGAGGTCAGTTCCACGGAGGCCCCGCCCACAAACCCAGCTGGTGCCTCCCTCCGAATTTGTGCATCTCTTTATAACTCTGATAGCACTGAGTTAAAGGGCCTGGTGATTGGAGCAGCTGGTTAGGGTGGATTCCTGATTGGTCGGTTATTGCACTGTAAGAGGCAGTGGGCCTCGACTCCCTGTCGCTCAGAAATGCAGAATTGACTGCCACGCTCTCTCTCTCTCTCTAGCCCGGGGCGCTCGCCTTCGTGCTATGACAACGAAATTGTCATGATGAACCATGTCTACAAAGAACGCTTCCCTAAGGTCAGACATCCACATAATGCGCATGCACACACTCATGCCCGCTCGGCCACCAGCTGCCTTGTTGACTTATCACTCGATTTCGCAGCATTTTCCTTCTGGGTCACCCAGTGCAAACCTATAATCACTCCTTTCTGTATGTGATCCCTGCTCCTCTGAACAAAGACCAAAGCCAACTTCACACCAGTACTTCATGTGGATTTTCTTTTTGCCTAAAGATACTTTTTGGTAGTCACTTTAGAACAAAATCAAGTAGCAACAAGCATAAACAAACATAGATTGATTCTGGGTTTCATAGCTTGCATGGCTGATGTAACTCCACAATTACATTGTGACAGAGCTGCAAGCATTAATATAAACAGAATTACGCCCCAGTCAGCCTGGCCCAACCCCTTTAGATTCCGTAACGCTCAAAGCTGATTGCTAATATACCCCCCCCCCCCAAGCCCCGCCCCGCCCCACCCCAGCCCTGCCCTGCCCAAACCTCACCGCAGCCCCGAGGGTAACGTTGTCCCCGCTGTTCCCGCCGGGCCCCGTCCGGCCTCTC
The DNA here is from genome assembly GCA_039654925.1 of Anguilla pacifica. NCBI lineage: Eukaryota > Metazoa > Chordata > Actinopteri > Anguilliformes > Anguillidae > Anguilla > Anguilla pacifica. The sequence continues at coordinate 70,500,646 of CM077285.1, read as the reverse complement.
CCCCAGGCCACCGCCCAGATGGAGGAGCGCCTGGCCGACTTCATCCAGCGCTACTCGCCCGAGAGCGTCCTCCCGCTGGCCGACGGCGTGCTCAGCTTCATCCACCACCAGATCGCCGAGCTGTCCCGCGACTGCCTGGCCAAGGCGCGGGACGAGCTCATCACCACCGTCTACTTCTTCGAGCTGCAGGAGAACCTGGAGAAGCTCCTCAACGACGTGAGTGACCCCCCCGCCCCCCCCGCCCCGCCCCGCCCGACCTCCGGCCCTGACGGCCGCTCCCTGATTGGACGGGGCGGTCTGGAGCGCTGCCCGGCCGCAGCCTGCCTGGGCCTCTTTGCTTTGTGAATCAGGCTGTGGTTATTAGTTTAGCTCTCGTTTGGTTGAGTTGAGTTTGCGTTTTGATTTTCTGACTCCCGTATGACTGTGTTTGGTTGGACCGTTGTTTTCAGAGCCGTGTGTTAATTGGATTTTATTGAGGCGGGTTTTATTCGAGCCGATTCGATTAAGGGCCAAGTTGACGTAGTTTATTGGTAGTTTAACAGCGCAGCTGCGTGTAGTGTCTCAAATATGTTTGCCATATATTGCTCAAAGGCTGAATTAGCTCCAGATGAATGGTATGTTAGCAGTGCACTTTCAAAACAGATAAAAATAGACTGACATTAGTAACAGAAGGAAAATACGCAGATGGATGTTTGTAATTGCCGTGACATAACCAAATCTGTATATAAAGTGTTTGGCATGGTTTGATTGCATCTGTAGGTTTTGCTTGGTCTTTTGGTCTTCTGGGATTTGGGTTTGTTTTCCAAGTGAATAAATCAGCTCTCTTTCTCTGTCCTCCTCTCTCTCTCTCTCTCTCTCTCTCTCTCTCTCTCCTTCTCTGCTCTCTCTCTCTGTCTCTCTCTCTCTCTCTCCTTCTCTGCTCTCTCTCTCTCTCTCTCTCTCTCTCTCTCTCTCTCTCTCTCTCTCTCTCTCTCCTTCTCTGCTCTCTCTCTCTCTCTCTCTCTTCTCCCAGGCTTATGAGCGTAGTGAGAGCTCAGAAGTGGCCTTTGTGACCGAGCTTGTGAAGAAGCTCCTGATCATCATCTCCCGGCCGGCCAGGCTTCTGGAGTGTCTGGTGAGACGGCTCCTCGTCCCTTTAGACCCTCAGGCTGCTCGTCCCTTTAGACCCTCAGGCTGCTCGTCCCTTTAGACCCTCAGGCTCCTCGTCCCTTTAGACCCTCAGGCTCCTCGTCCCTTTAGACCCTCAGGCTCCTCGTCCCTTTAGACCCTCAGGCTCCTCGCGTCTCGGCACGAGCACCGGCGCGGTCTTCACGCGCCTCAGGCCCAAACGCGTCCTGCGTAAACGTGTCCGTGGCGGTTACGCGTGGAAAGCCTGCGTCCCCCCCCCCCCCGGACGTCATTCAGAGCGATGTGTGCCGGTGCACTTCCTGTCCTGACACGAGCGGCCCAGCCAGGCTTCGCTCATCCCTCAGGTCCCTAGAGTCCCCCGCTCGGGGGAGACGAGCTGTCCGCGTCGACACGCGCAGGGCGGATTGATGGCCAAACTCAAAGGGAACAGATAGAGGAGCCGCGGTCCTCTCACCGTCACTAATCCCTCCTCAGACTGTGTGCTCTGTAAATACCACCGGGCCTTCTGACTTAACACAATACTGCGCAGCAGTGTATGCAATGCTTAGGGAACCGAGCTCATAATGGAGAGGTTCCCAGGTGGGGTATTGCCGCTGAGCAAGGTACTTAACCCGAATTGTTTCTCCGTGAGGGTATTTACTGAAGCGTGAGTAAGCTGCTCTCGTCTGCTTAACACCTGAATGTAAATCTGCCGGAGGAGATGTGCGTGTAAAACGGCTGTCAAAGCAGGTCAGACGCACAGTTGCCCTGTCCCTCTTGGTGCGTGTGAGAGGCATGCTAAAGTACATTTTATGATGTATTTTCCGGCAGTGCTGTCAGCTGAAAGGGACTTCCCCTCTGCTTGTTTTACATGCAGCAGGAGTGTGGAACATCAAGGACCACGATGGAAACAAGTCCAGGGCTTTTTCGCGTTTGTTGTCCTTGACAATTTCTTCACGTGCAAGTCTTTTGATACGCGTGTTCTAATTTCGTCAAATAAACTAAGCTAAAAACTAAAAGCAAAGAAAGTGTGCTGTTTCGCAAGATACAAAGCGGTATGGCATCTGCCCACGCGGGGAAATGTGAGGGCGTCAGCAGAACGCTTCCTCCGGTCGCTCTCAGTTGGCGAGAGTAGGGCTGCGGTGTTCTTTGGAGTGAGCGTGGATGGAAAGCCGCATCACGGTCGTACTCCGATTGGTGAACTCCGCCACCTGGCAGTCGTTTGTCCCAAGCCCTCGCCGACTAGCTCTCTAGTTGCCAGGGAGATGAGCTGGTGAGGTCAGAGGGGTCGGCCGCGTCGCGGAAGGAGTTTAGCACGACGTGCCACTTATGTAATTGAACGAAGGCAGAGCACATTTCGCTAGTTCAAGCATGTTTAGTGCTGGTGTCAGTGTGATTCATTTATCCTCTATTCATTTATGTTCGGTCCAGGTGTTTGGACTGGCCATATGTCACAGGCTGGAGCGGGTTATTATCCAGCGCACGATGAGTCTCTCCACGGCCTTCCTTCGCTCCTCCATGTAAATCATGTGACGCGCGGCAGCGCATTGATCTGAAAAGCAATCGACGCTGCCCGTCATTTCTGGCTGCAGCCGCCTCGTATTACAATGCATATATTAAAGCTGAATAACTTCTGCCTTATTGATCACGTTGTACCTGGTTCTGTCTGAGGCAGGGGCCCCCCTGGGGAGGGGGGGGTGTATTGACTCGTGCGTCGGCCCACGAGCGTCACGCTCTGCGCGTTCCCCCGGCAGGAGTTCAACCCGGAAGAGTTTTATCACCTGCTGGAGGCCGCGGAGGACCACGCCAAGGAGGGACACCTCATGAAGACGGACATCCCCCGTTACATCATCAGCCAGCTGGGGCTGACCCGGGACCCCCTGGAAGGTGAGACAGCTGTTTTCTGCGGTGTATTCGCTGTTTTGTGGTTGTCGTTTGTATGCCTGCCCAGGGACAACAGATGCAAATTAGCTGCTAGCTAACTCTGGTGCAATTGCCTTTTAATTGTGCACTGTCCCTGTAAAAATAATGAAATAAATAAAATAAATAGACAGAGATGAGCGGGAATGAACATGGGTGGCGTTGCTGGCGAAAATGACGTTCAGAAAGATTGAGATCGATGGCCTTGCGTCATGCTAGTGTGCAATGAAGTGCAATGGTAATGCCTGCCGCTGCATGCAGGCAGTAACGCATTCGTTTTAATACACCATTTAGCGATACTGAGGTGCATGAAATTGCATTGCGGCGTTTTAATCACTGGAAGCTATTTTTAGTTCTGTGCCATTTTTTGTTTCAAAACCCCGGTGGCTTGTTGTGATGAAGGTGCTGGCAGCTATTTGCTTGAAGTGCTATAAAAACCACAACCTCAAATGTAGATTGCTCAGTGTCAGTAGGCTTTTCAGATATTGAAACAGCCAAACAATTATGTTTATCGAAAATGACAGGTAATGTATTTATGCTATAAATTATATTATATAATTCTTTCTTGTCAATAGCACAACCAAAGCAATCAATCAACAATTTACTTATTAACGTTGCCTTATGGTGTTGGAAGCAGGGCTAAGCACTATGACATTATTATTAAAAGATTCATAGTTTTAGCCTCTTTCTAATGAGACCAAACGTGTTAGGAGGTCATTCAGCTCAACTATTGAATATCTAGTTCAAAAATGGAAGTTTACTTCTGCTTATAACAACAGAGGGGATAATGGTAGACAAATAATTGTTAAATCCAGCCAGTAGTAATGTCCATCTTCAAAATATTTTCCATGTAACGAAACCAAATCGCACCATGTTGGTTTCCACCTGAAAATGGAACTTCTCTAAAAATGTAAATTCCAGATTCGGAACAGAACTTGATAAAAGACTATCCACCAGCCTATATTTTTGGCACTGATGCAGTGCCTTCTTCTTGATTCATTTATCTCCTTAATAAAAGTGTATAAATGCAAAAAGTCACTTGGTTGTCTCATTGAGCAGAAAACGGTGTTGGTTTCAATGTTGTGTACATTCGCCTATCTGTTTGTTTCCAGAAATGGTGAACCTGGATAGCTATGACAGCGAAGGACCCCACACCCCCGAGACTGACGACTCTGCGGAGGTCAGTCTCTCGCCTCTCTCTCTGGGGGATCCAGAACCCCCAAATCCTCCGGCGCCACAGCCTTTTAGCACCAATAAATTCGGCATTAATTACTTGGAACAAGTGGCAGTTAATCCCAGTAATTGAGTCTGTGCTGTTTATCAAGGAGCCGAGATAAAACCCCTAAAATCCTATGGCTGCTCAGGCCTGGCATTAGGCTCCCTTTTGTAATGAGCAAACTTGGCAGCCGCTCTTGATATACAGGTGCAAGGACAGCGGGGGGAGGCCGGAGCTGCCCTGAATGCACTCTGACAGTCCTGCGCTCTGCGAAACGTCTGTTTTTGTGCATTAAATCTCAGCTCTGCTTTCTTCTTTTGAAAAAAAAAAAAAAAAAAAAAACATTCCCCAGGGCAAGACGAGAGCCAAAAAGCCTCCCAGTGAGACAGACTTTCAGACCATCAAGCTGATCAGTAATGGAGCGTATGGGTAAGTGCTGGGATAGGGCAGGCAGGGCTCGGCCGCTTAATTGATGTTGGGGGGGGGGGGGGGGGGGGGGTTGAGGCTCGCCCCAGTAGTACTCACATCACATTAGTGGTTTACTTCAGGGGTCCCCAGTCTTATCTGTGATGGGCCAGCCTATAGGCGCTGGCTCTTGGTCTAGCCCAGTACTGAAGCACCTGCATCAACAAATTAAGGACTCGACCAAAGACCATGAAAAGCTGATCAGTTGAGTCAGCTTATAAGTTTGATTAGGTGCGTTAGTGTTGCGGAAGAACAAAAGCCAACAGACAACACTGGCCGTTCTCTGATAGGATTTGTGACCACTGGTTCATATAGTGCTTTTAACAAAGGAGCTTTGTCACAAAGCAGCTTTACAGAGAACCGGCCCCCCATAGAGTAAGCCTAGGGCAACAGTGGCAAGGAAAAACTCCCTGAAAAAGTCCCAAGGTTTCTAGCAGGAAGAAACCTTGAGCAGAACCGGACTCAGAGGGGGAACCCATCTGCTGTGGGCAGGCGCCGGTTTGTTATGGAAAATCGGAAAAAAAAAACTTGGTCCGCTGAAACACAGTGTGATGTTCACGGTTACAGTCGGAGCCTGCGCGCGTGACGTGTCTAACCTCCCCCCGCGCGCGACCCCTTCCCACAGTGCCGTGTACCTGGTGCGGCACAGAGAGACCCGGCAGCGCTTCGCCATGAAGAAGATCAACAAGCAGAACCTGATCCTGAGGAACCAGATCCAGCAGGCCTTCGTGGAGCGCGACATCCTCACCTTCGCCGAGAACCCCTTCGTGGTCAGCATGTTCTGCTCCTTCGAGACGCGCCGCCACCTCTGCATGGTCATGGAGTACGTGGAGGGTAAGTGAGGGAGGAAGGGTTTGAGGCTCTGCTCACCTGAAGGCCTCGGTCTGTGCCCGGTCAGTTCACCTCTCGCCTCTAAATGCAGCGTCTGTCCTTTTTTCTGTGCATTCGTGTGTTTTTTTTTAAATGCCGCAACCACTGGGAAATGTGTCCACGTCCAAAAAGGCGCTGTGAGTCAGAGCTGCCTCTGCCAAGGCAAACAAAAACAAGCAAGACAAACAAAAACAGAAATTGCATATCAAGCCCACTCAGGCTGCCTCTCTCTCTCTGTCTGTCTGTCTGTCTGTCTGTCTTTCTCTCTCTCTCTTTCTCTGTCTCTCTCTCTCTCTCTCTCTCGCCCGTGTCGCCAGGGGGAGACTGTGCCACTCTTCTGAAGAACATCGGGGCTCTGCCAGTGGAGATGGCACGCATGTATTTTGCGGAGACCGTGCTGGCACTGGAGTACTTGCATAACTACGGCATCGTGCACCGCGACCTCAAGCCTGACAAGTAAGCCGGCACCCCCTGCTGGTTCAGAGCGTGCACTGCACCAAAACTAAAATGGGGGTTGGTTGCCAAGACGCGGCGTACAGTGCCGCTGTATTCAGAACGCTGAAATTGAAGGCCTCTCTCTCCCCTTCCTCAGTCTGCTGATCACCTCCATGGGGCACATCAAGCTGACGGATTTTGGCCTGTCCAAGATGGGGCTGATGAGCCTGACCACCAACCTGTACGAGGGCCACATAGAGAAGGATGCCCGCGAGTTCCTGGACAAGCAGGTGCGGAGCCCGCGTTTGGCCGCGGTAAAGAAAAACCGCTTGTGTGTGTGACATCATCGTCATCGGGGGTTTCGGGATGACATCACGTGTGCTCTGTTTGTGCGGGAAATCGCGGCAGTGACTCACCGTTTTGCACTCAGTCTGTTATCAGAAGCCTGTGTGTGAGGCTTCGGGTTATGATTTGGGCTCTGACACTGGGCTTTCGGTGGGCCTAGTAAGACTTAAACTTATTGTTGCCCCTCTGAAGGACTAATGGAACAAGTGCATGTTCTCCGACCTTCAGTGATTGCTGTGTTTGATTGGCTGTTTATGTGTACACGGTGTACTCTTTAGCCGCAAGCAAAAGTTACAGCTAGAGGATGTGATGTTCGTGTTGTTATAATCAGCTTTGTTCGTGTTCTGTTTTTAGTAGCTTTGTACTTATTTCCCTTGTTGCGCTTTTAATTCGAATCAGAATCATTATTTGGCAGTAACCCCCACTCAGTGTCTGTGTGTATCCCAGTCTGTCTGTATTTATTTAATGAATACACATCCGCACATGAAACAAATTCATTTTATCGTGTTTTATTATGGGATTTTGATTAGAGGAGAGATTTGTGCTCATGCAGAAGTCCCCTGAGTCTTTCCTCTTCTGACAAACATAGACCCAGTTACAGCAGTTCTAATTACTGGGGTTACAATTTTGGCTGTCAACATTTCTCACAAGAGCATGGGCTCACTGGTTGTGAATCAGCTATCGGGTTGCCTCATTAGAGTCAAAGTTGCGAGACCTGAATCTCAGAACTCGTCCCAGCATGCACTCCGCAAAGTGCAATCTACGCTGTCGCCAGTTCCCCAATCAGATTTCATTCATTTTTCACCAAATAAGTCATTATCGTGTGTTTTCTTCTGGAAAACCGGCAGTTGAAACATCTGTAAGATGGCCTGGAGACTGGTATGGCGAGTATTTGATGAGGTCATCGCTCTCTCAGGTGTGCGGCACCCCGGAGTACATCGCCCCGGAGGTGATCCTGCGGCAGGGCTACGGCAAGCCGGTGGACTGGTGGGCCATGGGCATCATCCTGTACGAGTTCCTGGTGGGCTGTGTGCCCTTCTTCGGGGACACGCCAGAGGAGCTCTTCGGCCAGGTCATCACAGGTCAGACCACGTGCCCCACTGTCACTCTGCCTTCTTCTGGGGCCTCTTAGTGTGGGGGGGGGGGGGGGGGCAGGGCAGCACAACGGTTAAGGATCTGGGCTCCTAACTTAAGGGCTATGGGATCAGTTCCCAGCTGGGGCTCTGCCATTGTACCCTTGAACAAGGTACCTTCGACCTGAATTGCTTCAGTAAAATATCCTGCTGTCTAATTGGATAGTGTGTAAAAGTCTAATCTCTGTAAGTTCCTCTGGATATGATTGTCTGCGTGTAATGTAAGATGTGCTCTTTCCTCTCGTCTCCTCTTTCTCTGTTCCACTCCGTGTTCCCACGTCATTCGGGGTGAATGAAACCTGATTAAATATAATGAGATCTCTGTGTCCCTTTTTGTTCAGACGACATCGCCTGGCCGGACGGTGACGAAGCGCTTCCTGCAGACGCGCAGAGCCTGATCTCCGCCCTGCTGCAGACCAATCCGCTGATGCGCCTGGGCACAGGTGAGCGCAGGCCTTAATGCCGGGGGCCGTGCGTCTCCTGCCTGTGTGTGCGCTGCACGCTGCACCATCCGGACAAATGTCCCCTGCACTGGCCGCAGTTTTCAAAACTGTCTTTCATTGGTCCTCCCTGCCACCAGGTGGAGCCTTTGAAGTGAAGCAGCACTCATTCTTCACTGAGCTGGACTGGAACAGCCTCCTGAGGCAGAAAGCAGAGTTCATTCCCCATCTGGAGTCGGAGGAGGACACCAGCTACTTTGACAGTGAGTCTATTTACCTAACAACACCCACTGATTACTATTGGGATTGTTTCAGGTAACTCTACAAAGGTTCTGTGGATGTGAGACCAGTTGATGAATTTCCTTTCTATGGACCCAGTGCTCTGATGTGCTCTGTTGTGCTCTGCTGTGCCCTGCTGTGCTCTGCTGTGCCCTGCTGTGCTCTGCTGTGCTCTGCTGTGCTCTGCTGTGCCCTGCTGTGCTCTGTTGTGCTCTGATGTGCTCTGTTGTTCTGTTGTTCTGTTGTCCTGACGTGCCCTGTTGCTCTGTTTCGCTCTCCTATCAGCGCGATCGGAGCGCTACCACCACATAAACTCGTACGACGAGGACGACACCAACGACGACGAGCCCGTGGAGATCCGGCAGTTCTCCTCCTGCTCCCCTCGCTTCAGCAAGGTCATCTCTCCCTCTTTCCCTCTCTCTTTTCCCCCTCCTTCCCTTCCTTCCGCCGCCCCTCCGGCCCGCCCTCTCTCTCTCTCTCTCTCTCTCTCTCTCTCTCTCTCTCGCCCTCTGAATCTGAAGCGGCACTCGTACGATAGCGAGCGCTGACAGCAGTCAGGACGCTCCGCGACGCACTCAGGAGAAGAATAGGCGCTGAGGAGGGCCGGTCGCGTGCAGACAATGAGACCAGCGCCGTCTCCATGGAGACACCGGCCACACGCGTGCTCCTCTGTCCCAGACTCCGCGCGGGATCCATTCTCAGCCCGCATTCGTTTCAGCCGGTCCCCCAGCTCGTCAACGACTAACAGACGGTGTTCGTTTGATAAAAAACACACCTGATACGTTATGCCATCGATCCGACGTTCTCATGCCTTAACCAGCCGGGTTAGATTTCCCATGGCTTATATACATTTATGAAAAGGCATTAATGGTTTCCCTGTCTTCTCCAGCGGTACCACAAACATTACGACAGATCACGTGTCTGAACTGGCTGTGGTGTCAATATCACTTGTGATTTAACAGTGAGCCACTTTTTATTAATTTCTGCGATTGTGTTCCTTCATGTTTTTGAATTTGCATGCATGCATTAAAGTGACCTTACAGTCAGAAACAGATAAGGGAACACTTTGGTCTGCAGACATTCAGCTTAATCACGCTGGATTGTACAGGCCACATATTATTTTTGAATGTTTTGTCAGGCAGATAGCCAGAAAGAAGGGAATCAACTGATTCCAGATATTTTGTCTATTTGTTATTTTCAGCAACTATTTGAGGCTATCAAAATATTTCTGTAATTAATGGTTCGTTATTTTTTACTTGCAGACATAAAACAAGACCCATAGGGGAGGGTTAAAGAGGAAGGAAACTGACAGCAGCCACGTATAGCATGGGCTCAGCTAGCTAGGTGGTCAAAGAGAAAAGCCGTAGCTGAATGACCAAGGAGAAAAGCGTCACTTCTGGGCAAGCAGGAAAAATGTTCTTTTTCAGTTGCTTGGCAGTGCCATGGTCATCAAAATATTAGCTGGTTAGGGCTTAGTGGCTATAATCTGCATAATATTTCTTCAGTTGCACCAGTTGATGACCAAATGTATACTAGTAAATGTTTAAAATATCTGTTGTCACCCATCAGAAAAACTTGTGCATAAATAACAGCAAAGATATAAAAATCAAGCGCAAACCATTATATTTCACTGTTCTGTGCTGAACATCTTGTTGCTGAATAGTTTATGGCTCAGTACTACAGAGACCAAGAAACTATTTTGGAATTTTACAGGTTCAAGTTCAATTAAATGGTCTGCCAGGACTGTGCAGTTGGTTTAAATTCAAACGCTGATGTGATTAAGGTTGAGGGAAGGAGCTGAGAACCTCATTTTTCAAATAATTAGTTTGACCTAGATTTTTATCTCACTCCAAAGATCTTTTTTTCTTTGTTCTAGCTTTATGCGGTGTTCCAGCTTGATGCTGTTATGCGTGCAGTTTACAAATACTGTGGCCGTTGGTGCGACGGTTCTTTTATGAATATTCTGAAAATAGAAATGACTGCAGAGGGTCTCTTTGGCTCGACAGTAAATGGATATTTTTTTTTTTTTCAAAATATACATGAGTGCTGCTTGTTGTACTTTGTCGTATATTTTGCCCTTTCTGTGAGCAGCTGGCATTTGTTCAAGTGGGTTATTTATTAAAGGAAAACGTGGCTATTTAAAGAAGGCCCTTTTTTCTCTAAGCACTCCCTTGTGGTTTTTATCGTCCTGTTTTGTCAAATTATTAATCAGTGGCACCAGGAAGTGTGACATAGAAGCGAATAGCAATGCACTTCAGAAAATAAAACGTAAAGCACTGATATTAAGATCAAACCCTGGGGTAGAAATGGAACCCTGCCAAGCCTAATGTACCATCTCATCCTGGCTCAATTAATATTTTATTTCATGAGATGGGCTCTGTGGCTAATGTACAATACTTATTCCCTATAAGCAAAGGTATTTTATTCTTCACTGGTGTGAAAGCCTACAGTATACACCCTACCGTGTATCCCATATCCCATATGTGCCGAATTCCTCTGCCAAAAAAGACCAGACAGGAGAATGCACGGAGGAGAGGAGCTTCTCACGACTTTCATAACTAATAATCACGCTGTCAGTCCTGATGAATGGCCACTGCGCAGCAATGAGGGTCGGTTTGGCTGTTCTTAATTCTGTCTCGTTGAAAAAAATCATACAGTGCCCATGGGCCCTGCACACTCTTCCACGCTCGCTGCCTCCCACAAAGCCACCTTTTACTCCTGCTACACAATGTCTTATTCAGATGCGGATTGCCGCTTGTGAAAGCTCTTTGTGCCGAATCGATTAATGCGAAACTTTCTGCTTTGCTTCTGTAAACAAGTTGCATAATCCACTTTAGGGCTGGAGTAGCGTCCTTCAGATGCTCTCGTGGAGCCGAACCCTCGCAAGGTCTAATACATCTTATTCTCATGAATAATGAATGCTCCCCTATTAAGAACGTATTACCTCTGGCCCTTCAAGGATTAAAGGAACACAGACTAAAGAGTGTGCCTAAAGACAATGAGCAAAGAAGTTTAAGAAGGTAGAAAAGGAGTCGGTGAAAGGGAGGAAGAGGCAGAAATGAATTCAGTTGGGTAGAGGACAGAGTTTCTGGAGAAAGGGCCGTGTTTGGAGGCCGTAGTTCAGGAAGTGCAAGGCTGAGAGGGCTCACGGCCTCCTGCATGGTCGCCCTTTTACTAGGCCCGCACGGGGCTCTGCTCTGCGGTTCTGATGCAGGGATGTGTGTGTGTGTGTGTGTGTGTGTGTGTGTGTGTGTTGCTGTGTGTTGCTGTGTGTAGGTGTACAGCAGCATGGAGCACCTGTCCCAGCTGGAACAGAAGCCCCCCTCTGTCACCAGGAGGGGAAACAAGACCCACAGGGAGGACAAAGTGACCAAGAGGGAGAGCCTCGGCAGCCTCACCATGCGGGACAAGAGCTGGAGGACGGGGTCCCCCGAAATGTGAGTGAGGACGAGGCCTAACCGGGACGGTCCCTGTTCCGCCCCCCACTGAGAGGCTGCTGAAGCTACAGTAGCTCAGGCATTTCAGACAGCCTCTGTGCACACATCGGGATGCAGGTGCTTATCGGCCAGGATCGGCTGAGGCACTTTAATGCTGACAGCTTGCGGCTGTGAGCAGAGTCCAGGGCTTATGCCTGCTGGAGGCAATCAGCAGCCGTATCTCCGGTATCAGAGCCTGGGATATACGTGCGGGAAGCAGAGGCCTTAGTGTCAGCACAAACAATGCTGAGAGGATTAATGCATTGTGTGCATGCGGGAAAAGATTATCTTACGCCTGTGCTCTGTAACGTGTGCGTGTGTGTGTGTGTGTGTGTGTGTGTGTGTGTGTGTGTGGTTCTCTGGCCTGTAGGAAGCGCCTGTCTTGCTCCGAGTCCTTGTACATGGAGGGGGACTCCAGCCCCCCCCTGGGGGCCCGACGGAGGTTCTCCGCCCTGATGGACACGCACCGCTTCGCATCCCCACTGGAGGGCGACCAAGAGTTCGCTCCCCGCCAGCCCCCGATGAAGGCCAGAGGAGCCTCCTTTGAGGGGGTGTCAATGCCGACGTCTGCCCCAGTGGAACAGAAAACTCCCCCAAAGGAGGGCAACGGGGCAACTGCAGGAGGTAAGGGGGTCACGGAGGAGGGGGTGGAGGGCAGGGCAGTGGAGTGGAGGAGGAGAGAAGCAGAGTATTTCTGGGGCTGGTGCCCATCACTGGCCATAATCCATTATTCACCATTTAATTACATTTCATTTCATTGTGTTTTCTGTGTTTTAGGCAGCTATAGGGTGACTTTCTCTCCATTATGTACAAACCACAAATGCAGACGGTACCATGTAGAGAATTCTCATTTACAATGGGGAAACAATTTGTAGCCCGTGGAACGTTGCATGATGTCACGCTCTTTTCCAGACAAGCCGCTTCGGCCGGGCGAGGCAGCAGGGGCAGTGAGCGTGGGCCCCGCTGCTGCTGCTGCTGCCGCTCTGGGGATAACCAGGGACACGGCGACCCCTGACCCCCTGGGGCTGCGGGCCACCAACGACCTGGTCCTGCGCCGGGCGCGGCACCAGCAGCTGTCCGGCGAGAGCGAGAAGCGCAGCCCGCGCGCTGGGACCAAGGTCATCAAGTCGGCCTCCGCCACGGCGCTGTCCGTCATCATCCCTACAGGTACCGCTGGCAGCCAGTAGAGGGAGCCGAGGAGCGTGCTTTTGAATCCTGGCTCCTTCGTTGATCCACATTGTCTTTAACAAACACAGCTTATAAACAGATATAATGCATTTATTATTTGTGTTTCTGCATTCTGTAGTCTGTATTTGTAGATTTATCTTTTCCATATCTGTGTGTTTGGGTCTGTCTGTCTTTTTTGCCAGATGATTTTTTTTGCCTGTCCTATCTCCTAATCTCTTCACGTTTCCTTCTCTTTGTTGCACCATGTCTCTCTTCCTCTGTCTGCCTCTTTTCCTGTCTCTCACTTTGCCGAATTCTCACACTCCTGCTCTGCCTGTTTCTCTCTCTTTCTCGTTCGCCCTCGCCCTCCCGCCTCGGTCCGCCCCCCCGTACGCAGTGGAGCAGCACGGGAGCTCTCCGTTGGCCAGTCCCATGTCGCCCCGCTCTCTGTCCTCCAATCCGTCGTCGCGGGACTCGTCCCCCAGCCGGGACTACTGCCCGGCGGTGAGCGTCCTGCGCTCCCCCATCACCATCCACCGCTCGGGCAAGAAGTACGGCTTCACCCTGCGCGCCATCCGCGTCTACATGGGCGACAGCGACGTCTACAGCGTGCACCACATCGTCTGGGTGAGCCAGCCGCGCGCTTCCGCGGGGACAGAGCCGAGAATCCCGCCCCGTGACGTTAGCTGAAGCTCTTATCCAGAGCGACTTACGCAACTTTTTTACATTGTATCCAATTATACACCTGGATATATACTGGAGCAATGCAGGTTAAGTACCTTGCTCAAGGGTACAATGGCAGTGTCCTACTGGGGAATCCAACCTTCGACCTCTACATTACAAGACCAAATCCTTGCCCATTATACTACACTGCCGCCCCTATACCCCATGACATAAGAGCTGCCCGCTGCATTAATGTCAATGCTAACACAGCTCTGAGTGACGGCTGTTTCTCTGAGATCAGTTGAGCGCTTCTGTAAGTGGTCCTATAGTGTGGCTGTGAAAATGAGTTTTTAAAAAAATTTTTTAACTGTCTGTTGGTTCAATCTCAGCACGTGGAGGACGGAGGTCCCGCCCAGGAGGCGGGGCTGTGTGCCGGTGACCTCATCACCCATGTGAACGGCGAGGCTGTTCATGGATTGGTCCACACAGAGGTGGTGGAGCTCATTCTGAAGGTGAGGGGAAGTGGCCAAATGCATAGAAAAGGCCTGAGTTACTGCACAGGGTTTTATATGAAATATAGACTTACATTACAGCTCATCGAATGTATTAGTTGAGTTACATTGTTTGTTATGACAGTGTTGTAGCAGGTTATTTCAGTGCGACACACGCAGAGCAGCAGTATGTGCTGGCTATAGTGCAAAATGCTGTCTCGGTTATTGTGTTACAGTTATAAATTGTTGTGCTCCTCTGCAGAGTGGCAACAAGGTGACAGTGACCACCACGCCCTTTGAGAACACCTCTATCAAAATCGGTCCGGCGCGCAAGTCCAGCTACAAGTCGAAGATGGCCCGGCGTAACAAGAGGACAATGGCAAAGGAGGGCCAGGAGAGGTACGCTAGGTCCTCACTAACACTGTTAGCATGCCCATGTTTTTAGTGTACTGTGTATATTCTAACCTCTCGTATTCTCGCTTTCACTCTCTCTTTCTCTCTCTCTCTCTCTCTCTCTGTCTCTCTGTCTCTTTCTCTCTCTCTCTCTTATAAAGCAGTAAGAAGCGCAGCTCTCTATTCCGGAAAATCACCAAGCAGTCCAACCTGCTGCACACCAGCCGCAGCCTCTCCTCCCTCAACCGCTCTCTCTCCTCCAGTGAAAGCCTGCCCGGGTCGCCCACCCACAGCCTGTCGGCCCGCTCCCCCACCCAGAGCTACCGCTCCACCCCGGACTCCTCCTACCTCGGTAAGCACCGCCCCTCTCCACGCGGCACTGCGTCCGGTCCCCCCAGACCCCAGTTCCATTAGACGCCTCGTTCTTCACCGAACTCGCTCTCGCCCAACACTGAGAGCCATTTCACCTCAGGGGCCCGGGGCCTCAGAACCCCTCTCTGCGGGAGCCACTCAGACAGAGCCTCTCCCAGAAGGCAATTTTCTCTGAGCGTTTTAGGGAGATTACACCGTACCGTCATCCAGAGGGACTGTTATCACAGTCACTGAGTCCCCCTGCGCGCTCGTTCAGCCAATTACCGCTAACACTGTTAACCACAACACAGGAGCGCTGCTGCCGTGCTGAATTCTTATTCTCCTTCTCCTTCTTCTTCTTCTTTTTCTTCTTCTTCTTCTTATTCTCCTTCTTCTTCTTCTTATTCTCCTTCTTCTTCTTCTTCTTCTTATTCTCCTTCTTCTTATTCTCCTTCTTCTTCTTCTTCTTCTCCTTTTTCTTCTCCTTCTTCTTTTTCTTCTTCTTCTCCTTCTTTTTCTCCTTCTTCTTCTTATCCTTCTTCTTTTTCTCCTTTTTCTTCTTCTGCTTCTTCTCCTCCTTTTTCTTCTTCTTCTTCTTCTCCTTTTTTTTCTTCTTCTTCTTCTCCTTTTTCTTATTCTTCTTCTTCTTCTCCTTCTTCTTCTTCTTCTTCTTCTTCCTCTCCTCCTCCCCAGGCGCTTCGTCTCAGAGCAGCTCCCCGGCGTCCAGCACGCCCAACTCCCCCGCGGCCTCGCAGCACATGCGGCCCAGCTCCCTGCACGGCCTGTCGCCCAAGCTGCACCGGCAGTACCGCTCGGCGCGCTGCAAGTCCGCCGGCAACATCCCGCTGTCGCCGCTGGCGCACACGCCCTCGCCCACGCAGTCCTCGCCGCCGCCGCTGCCCGGCCACACCGTGGGCAGCTCCAACACCACGCAGACCTTCCCCGCCAAGCTGCACTCCTCGCCGCCGGTGGTGCGGCCGCGGCCCAAGAGCGCCGAGCCGCCGCGCTCGCCGCTGCTCAAGCGCGTGCAGTCGGCCGAGAAGCTGGGCTCGCCGCTGTCCGCCCAGGACAAGAAGGGGGCGGGCGGCGCCGGGGGCGTGGCCATGCGCAAGCACAGCCTGGAGGTCTCGCACTCCGAGTACCGCAAGGACTCCTTCCACAGCGAGCTGGGCCTGCAGAGCCTGCTGGAGACCGAGGGGGAGAACCTGCCCCCCCACACCCCCTCCTGCCCCTCCCCCACCTCCTGCGAAACCGGCGTGCTGAAGCCCGCCCGGAAGCTGGGGAGGCAGGAGTCGCCCCTCAGCCGGGACGCCCTGCTGGCCGGGAGGGATCGCTTCGACCACGCTGCCGAGGGCGGCTTCGGCGACCGGGTGGGGGGGGCGGGCCCGGCGCTGTCACTCACCAAGGAGGGCACCGCCCTCGGCCTGCCAGTGGCTACCAAATCCCCGCTGGCAGAGCCGCCCAGGGCCAAAGAAGAGACCCCCCTGTCCGGTCCGGCCCCGCCCACCCAATTTGCAGCCCACAGACCCGCCCCTGTGGTCCGGTCTCCAGATCTCAAAGACCTCGCTGTCCCCTCTGTGGAGAAAACCAGCGCCGGCTGCGGCTCCAGGGGCCCGGAGAAGAGCCCCGCGCAGGGGCAGGGGCCCGGCCTGGCAGAGAGGGACAGGAAGCCGCTGGGGGCCCAGGCAGAGAGCGGCTCCAGGGGCCCGGAGAAGAGCCCCGCGCAGGGGGAGGGGCCCGGCCCGGCGGAGAGGGACAGGAAGCCACTGGGTGCCCAGGCAGAGAGCGGCTCCCGGGGCCCGGAGAGGGAGGGGCAGAAGGAGCCGCAGCAGGAAGCCGAGAGGAGGGCGGGGCCTGCCAGAGTCGGCCCGCAGTGGGAGGCGGCTGGGAGGCGGGGCTTGGGCCCGGACCGGCCCGCGGGTCCCACGGTGACGCCTGCGGAAGCTCCCAGGACCGGCAGGGGACCGGACCTGGGGGGCGACATTAGGAAAGGAGCGCTGGCCTGCAGTTACAGGACTCCAGACGCCAGGGCCAAAAGCTCCACAGCGCCGGTCCCCCTCCCCGGGCTGGCAGCGGGCAAGTCCAGGCAGGACAAGGGCCTGGCGCCGGTGAACTGCTACCGAGGAGCGCTGGACTGGGAGGAGAAGTGCCTCCTGGAGGTGGTGGAGGAGCACTCGCCCTCCCCGACCCCCTCCCCCACCGCGGCGTCCCCCGGCCCCGCCAAGTCGCAGCCCGTCTCCCCGGGCGACAAGTCCAGCTTTGTCACGCAGCTCACCAGCGTGGCCAAAACTGTGCTGGGGCCCATCAAGGGGGGCTCCCAGGAGGGGCTCAAGGGGAAGGACGGCCCCAAGGCAGCGGACGAGAGGATGGGCAGCTCGGCGGGAAAGTCAGAGCCCCCCCCGCCTGGGAATCGCCAGACCCCCCCACCCCCCTCCGCTGGGCCGGCCGTCTGCACTCCACCTGAGAAGAGCGAGGCGACTCACAAGCACCACTCCTGATTGCGTCAGAAGGTGGGGAGGGGAGGGGAGGGGAGGGGAGGAGGGGGGCTGAGAGCTGGGGATGACTTGCATTTCTGTGAGTTTGAGAACATTGCACAATTCCAGGCACTTAAAGGAACATTCCAGCCATGTGAGAAAAGACATGACACGCGTCGGAGAAACGTACTCGGAGAAAGTGTATAGATTAAAATAGACGAGTAAAACAATTGTAAAGGTGCTTCAACAGCTGTTTTCAATTGTGTACATACAAGGTGTTTCCTCCACCATATATTATATAAACATATAAATATAAAGCAGATATCTGTGTGAACGCATGTTGAATATTGTCTGTACATATCAATATTCTAAAAATGAGGAAAAAAGTGCTTTACTGAACTACAAATGCTGAATACTGTGAACACCAAATCCGGTCACTCCAGTTAACATCCTGTGAACGCCTGTGTTTCTGTCTCGTTATTAAGGAAGTAGCAGAGAGGTGGAAGTGGCATATCTGTGGTTGCAGAAATTATGTTATTCTGCAGGGGAAAAAAATCCATTGTTAAGCGTCCTGTACTTTGTGGAAAACAAATGCGGATTAGAAATATGTGTCTCACTTGTGTTGATGGTCCCATTTTACATTTGTGGAGTTAAACTGGAAGGCAGCGACTGTCTTTAAATGACCTCCTCGGCCTCTGTTCCATGAAAAGCCTGCGCGAATGGGTTTTTTTGTTTTTGTGCCTAGCAGAGGTGAGCTCTTTGGTGTCCCAGATCTTGGAGGATGCAGTGAAGCGGATTTGACAGGCTTCGCTATGAATTAGGCTACGCCTGCTAGCTCCGCGTAACGCTCTGCGCTCCCCGGCGTGGGAGAGTCTGCACATTAGCGAAACGGCGGCGGGGTCTCGCAGGAAACGTCGCGCGTGGACGTCGGCCCCTTTCTGCAGTTGGCCTGTCCCTCTGCCCGTGCCTCGGCGACCGGGAAAAAGCGGAATCCGGCACCGTGGACCGGCAGCGGAGGGACACGCGGTGCGGTGACGTGCATGTGAATCGGCTCTCGTGTGCTCAGGGATGGCAGATACCTTCCCGGGTTCTGGGCAGTGCTCCTCCGCCATGTCGTCTGGCAGACTTAGCGACTCCGAGTTTTCCCGAGTGGTCTTTGTTGTACCGCTTCGCATACAATTGAGGAGTTTAACTGGAAGGAAAGATTTCTCTGCTCTGTAGCGCCTTTTGAATACGATACGCGAGGGCTGAAGATGCGACCTTGTTTGAAGGAGACGAGCTCACGAGAACGTGCGCCGTGTGGACACAGCGGCAAGGAGCCCTCTTTCGTCCTGTTGACTCACTCAGACTTCTGGCCAAGGGCAAATCGCATCTGTAGGCTTGTGCTTAAATTCTGAGTGAGATTGTTAATAAACACATTTAAGGGCTGGATCTTGAAGTAAAGGCAAATCCTGACTGTTGTTCATGTAGATCTGTCTGGTGTGGCACAAAGGCGCCACGCACTGCTGTTACTCTGTTTAGAAAGAGAGCCTACTTCCTCACCATTAGCGGCTCTCTTGCAATGTATTTCCATTTTCCGCACTTACAGTTTTACACAAGACTGGACGAGGACCCAAAACGTATCTGATAAAGACAGAGAGATGTGTTGTGTTGCTGTGAATCATCTGCGGCAACCCACACAATTTAACGGTTTCAGAATAATTTTGAATTGATAACAGTAGCTCAGTTTCCAGTAGAGTCATTTATATGAGTGTATGTGTCTTGTATTCATAAAACATTAGCCACAAAAGTGTCTTTGTTTCCCAGATCCCCATCATAACAGATCTGTTAAAAAAAAAGACTGGCTAAGAACTGTTTCAATGAAATCAATGTCAGATTCCAAAAAAAAAAAGATTTTCAAAAATGTTCTGGATCACTGTGCAAGACCTCCATCCTGATCAAATGTGTGGTCTTTCTCACAAGTGTAGACATGCACACATGCACACTTTGTATGCAAATACTCAGCAGTGTCAAATACAATGTCTGAAGGGTAGAAGTGTCAGTGTTGTAATTGTGTCATACAGTTTTGTTTACAATGTAGGAAGGAGAAACGAGAGCAGGCTAATATATGACTTCTGAGAGGTCATTGACAGCATCTCAGTTTTGTGTTGGGGAATTTATTTCTTGCATTTTCTAGACCATAGCTCCCTCTAGTGGTAATTATACCCTCTGCAAAACATACCCTCTGAAATGTTACAACCAACAACCAACATTCTATGAACAAGTTGACAACATAATTAATCAAAGTAGACCAGCAGTGCTTTATTTTTTATTTTGTTGTGACACAGTTATCTCACCATTGCCAAGGAGCACCTTAACGTAGCATCACAGACATTTAACAAGACTAATGTATTGCCTGTGTGTTCATTTGCTTCTGTACTTATTTATCTGTTTGACAGCTCTTTTTTCTCGTGTGTGTGTGTGTGTGTGTGTGTGTATGTGTGTGTTGCATAAGTTGGAAAGATTAAACACATTGAATTTATTTTACGCCATTAAAGTGTATTTACTGTGATGTTGACACAATTTCTGAACAGCTTTTCATTTCAAAATGACACCCGGAATAATAATTTGATTGACTTTGTTTTTTTCTTCTAAAATAGTGAAAAGATATGGCAGACAAACATGATCCAAGGCATAACCAAGAAAACAGCCTCTTCGTAAATATTTTTTAATGTATTTTAATTGATATTAGAGTCTTTTTTTCAGACGGTTAATTACTAAGAAGACAACTCCACCTGCAAAGTTTTTCGTTGCTGAATTTGAAGACCATTTGAATGCGCAATGTCCACTCATTACACCTAGCTGAAAGGACGGTGGTGCGACTGGTTGATTCAATTGCTGTTCGTGTGGCATAAGATAGCGGGAATTCAATATTTTTGGTCACAACATTGTTTCATTGCTCGTCAGATATTAGTACCCTGTATCATATCCTTACACATGCACACGTAAATTAATTAAAATATGGGTGTTACAGAGTAGTACAGTCAGTAAACTGTGTTGTGAGAAGAAAAAAAAAGTGCTCACTTTTGAAGAAAATATGGTGCCCACTTTTCAGTGTGTTCATATTTTGCAAGCAGGTTTTCCTAGTCTATGCTTGAATAACGTTATGTGGTAGTCAGGTGTATGTGGTGATGGCGGAGTGTACTCATTGTCATAGTTTCATTTTTAGAAATCATCAATTTTAAAATGCACTTTATTTTAAGTCATATTTTATTTATATGTATGAGGTTTGTTTGTATATGTATGTATTATCTGGGCGAAAACAATATATATATAAATATATACATATTTATTATTGCAATCATTGAGAACGACTAACAAGCCTATCAATTTGTGCAGTCCCACTTACTTCAGTATTGCACTGTGGGTTGCAGTACTAATTGTATTGTGTAAGTATGACTTTTTATCTTTATTTTTTAATCTATATTTATTTGTTCATTTGTTTTCTGGGACACTTTTGTTGTGATCAGATGTGATTTTGATGCAGACGACACCCGAAGTGCAGTACGTGTAATAAAATCCAGAGAAATGATGAATATTTTTCTGTTTTTGTCAAAGTGCGTGTGTGTGCATGTATTTGTGTGGACGGCTTGTTGGACGGCTTAGTTGACTCTTGTATGGAAGCAAATCTGTCTCACTAGGTTTTGAAAGTTGCTCAAATTTGATCGGCCAAATTCAGATCCCGAAATCCGAATTAAAAATTTCAGATTACACATCCGGGATACCATCATAGTTGACCGCCTTCCTGTAATTTCAAGCATTGGCATCACATGACCAATGGAGCGTAACTTGATTGGCTGGATGTTGATTCATTTGAGACAGAATCGATTGATTATCCTTGGTAATCTGAATTTTTAACTTTAATTTTGGGATCTGAATTTGGCCTATCGAATTTTAGAAACTTGAATTATTTGAATTTTTCTAAATTTGAATTTTTGATTCTGAATTTGTGAACATTGAAAAATAAAAGTGAAAATGAGTTATTGAAAATTTGAAGAGTTGAATTCAGAGGCAAAAAATTCAGATACATAATTTCAATGCAAAAAAAATAAGTGCTAGAAATTCAAAGGCTTTTAAATTTCAAAATCTGGTGAGACAGATTTGCTTCCATAATCTTGCGAGAGAAAATATTGAAAACAACATTCTCCTTGTTCACAAAAATGAGGGAGAACATACCTGCATTCCAATGGATTGTGTACCCAATTAAACGTACATAGGCCTACTTGAATCAAATACATTTTTGATACCGACAGTTAAATGTAAACGTAGTGCGACAGAGGCACAATTTTTGTTGTTTTGTCTCTGTACACATTTTATTGGGGGGGGGGGGGGGGGGGGGGGTTGAAGCTAACGAGTCTGCACGAGTCATATTCATTGTTTTTGAAAACCAATGTGCACCAAGTACTGAGCCAAAACAACAAAAATTGTGTAATTGCCCCAGTACTTTTTACATTCAACTGTATTTGAGATGCTATATAGCCTACAGCTGCTCTAGAAAACTAGCCTTTGTTGTATGTGTGTGTGTGCGCGCGCGTGCTAAAAGAACAATCACGTTCACTTGGTCCACATTTGCAAGTATTGCATTAAATAAGCAATACATTGGTCAAAAATTATCTGAAAGGTGCCGTTCATGAATATTAATGTTAATGTACGACGTCTATTAGGATACACAACTATAGCCCTGTGATTCAAATCACGGCCTTCGAAGTCAAATACCTGCTGGTTTTCCACCCTCCTTTTACCTGAGTGTCTAGTGCGAATACAGTCTGGCCAATCAGTAGCAAAATTGTTCAGCTAATTAACAGGGGTAAAAGAACACCAGGGCCGGATTTCGATTCAAGGTCCAGATTTGAGTATCCATGAACTACGGTATATTTGGAATGGCAAGACTTGAAGTGGTCACCAGAAAATATCACCAGAAACACACAATTGCATGCTAGACCTCACAATGTGCCATAGTACATATTTTAATATGCTACACAATTTATGATGATAGTGTTTCTAACATTAAAAAAACAGTGCCCTACCTTGTTATGATTAAAACTTGGGAGACTGGAAAGTCAGCCGTTGTATATGGGCAGGTGGCAATCCTAAAACAGGCATCAATGCGGCATTTCCTGTTTGAGATTTAATAGTGTTCATATGACTGAAACCGCGCTCACAGCTGCAGGCGTCTGGGCTTAATGTGAGCAGGAGTATTGCAAGTTTGCTCACTTCATTGTACTCCTCGCTGTTCTCAAACAGATTGCAATGTATATTATCATGGGGAAAAAATAAACTTTTTTTCCCAATCATTTTTTTTTTTTTTTTTTTTGCCACGGCCATAGACAAGTCTTGCCACGGACACGTTTGTCCGTGTACGGACATGTTGATGACCCCTGGCTAACGTGGTGTGAATGGATCGAACTGTTGTATGTCTATGGTTGTATCAGCCTTTTCCGCATTCCTTTCTCGCAGAAAAGCACTGGATATACAGAAAATGTGACGTCATATGAGGTAAATATAACGCCCAATGAATTGTACCTCCTTGTATACATAGACAGGATATCAACCAATCACTAAGCCTTGTGTAAGTTTATTAACCAATAATATTGCACATATGCTAGTCAGGGACGTACCTTTCACTAGTTTCCGGAAAAGAGAACAGGAAGTTAATGTTTCTTTACAGTAGTTCATTACATTAGCTAGCTGGGTTGCTAACTGGCTACCTTCTTTTAATTTTACGAACTATGTATTTAACATATCTGTGATATTAAATTACGATACCCTGAAAGCACAGCGGATGCAAACGTTTAGCTTGGCAATGGGTTAAATCGGTAAGTGTATACTGGAATGAGTGTTCGGATAAGTAGCTTGTATCAGGCGACCTGACAGGGACGGTTTAATTACCATCAAGCATTAGCTGTTTAGGTGGGTTTTTGAGAACATATCAAACAGTAATTTTTCCTTCTTAATGACTGATGTAGATATCTGGCTCTTTAACAGTCACTGGTCTACTAGATAAAAATACGTTATGTCTAGTTTGCTGCGTATTTGGCTACCCAATTAGCCAACTTGCACTAGTTAGCACAATGGCTAGGTCCGTAGCCTACTGGGTAAGAGCTTCTGTGCTACGGAATGGTTTGTGACCGGCAGCGAAATACCATTGCGATCCTGATAACTGGCACTTGACGACAGTTAAGTAGCAGCTAACTAACTTAAGTTAGCGTTATGGGCAGTACGAAATGCCATACGATTGCTTAAAGTGATTTGGTAAATGGTAAATGGAGTGCATTTATATAGCGCTTTTATCCAAAGATTTGATAGGTCGTCTAAACAACGTCGCTAGCTACTGTAGATATCTGACCACCGGGGACCGTATGATACGACCTAGTGTTAGCTATCTCGTTGACGTCTCACGTCTTTGAGGTCATCCATTAGTTCGAATTCTAAATATTAATGAAAGTATTTTCGATTCACATATCTGGGTAAATATCTAGGCATACCAAATCAATGCAAGCGAGGCATGCCCCATCTGCCAAATAAATAGCTAACGTTAATCTAGTTGTGTCGCTCGCTAAATTAGTGTAATTGCTGTAATCAAATTGGTTGAAACTGTTGGGATTACCTGCCGTTAATTCATTGGCAATTGAAACTTCTCTAGTCTGATAATTGTCTGATAATTGGATAGCTCGCTTGCTTAACCTTTGTCTTCCCGGACAATTTATTGAATACTAGTATCTACAGGAGCATGCTGGACAGCGATTAGCTAGTTATGAAAAGTTTATTATTTGCCGACTCCACCCATCATGTGCCCTTGTGGTCGGCCGCCCTGCCATTGACGACAGCGGCGCAACAATCAGATCAATCAGCCATGGCTTACACGATGGGAGTGCGTGAAGGTCGGTCTGTTGCACTAGTAAATGGTTTGTCCGTAAACTGTTCATGTAGTTGTATTTTCATATAAATGTAGTTTAAATAAAATGTAGAGGGCAATCCTTGCATATCTCACATTTCCCTCGTTGTAAATGTGTTGCTATTTGTATTTAGTGAGTAGTGTAACGTTTAACGTCTCTTGGCAGTTCCGCTTCTCTAAAACAGTGAGACAAAATGTTCCGGGAAATCAGTGGTTGTGGTTTACCTCAATTACTTAATCTGGCATTTTAGTCGTTTGTATTTGAAAATATAACCTGAAAACTAAGGGACTTGCGATGTTATTTTTTCAAACTATCAGTGTGACATAGTGTTGGCCAACCTGATAAATGTGGCTATCGTGTCCCGTAAACAATGCTGGGGTTATTCATAAGTGCTTCCTAATTGAATTAAGTGAACGAGTGGCCAGCAAAAACCAGTTTTAACAATCTGCTTCATTTTTAATTCGCCGCGATCACATGATACAGAACGGTGTTGCACATGCATCTAATTTTCCTAACGTAGTATAAACTAATGGCGGTTTGTTTTGTGGTTAAAAATTATAAACGCGAGGCCGTTTTAATAAGCGAATGTCCTGCGTGCTCTCTGTAACGTTTAATAGTTGCATTGTCATTGTACATTGTCATTGTACAATTATTCTCGCACATGAATCACGTGTACGTCTGTGCACTTTGTCGTTGCTTAAGATCCTTGGACAATTGAATCGTTTGTTTTTCAAGTCACAAACAAGACGAAGGGGAAATTTTACTAAGTGCATTTCTTATACTGTCATCATCAGTTGTAGTCTCTGAAATTCGACGTATTCAATCTTGAGTCCAGAGTTTAGAATGAATTGGATTTTTTCGACCAACTCATAACTTGCGCATAACGCGGTCGCCAACAGTCATTTGATTTGTTCATCTACATTTTAATGTGGACCGTGTTTTCTTTACTCTAACGTTTTAAGATTTTTTTTTTTTTAGAAATGAAGGCTCTCAATTCCCATCTTATATAGACATACATTCCAAAAAAAAATCAGCTTATTACCCATAGAAAAAATGTAAAGGCAAATCTAAAGTTGATTTTGGTCAGTATTTCTGTGTGCACTGTGGCATAGTCTACCACCAATTGTAATTTTCAAAGATGCCACTCTTCCTGAAGAATGTTGATCACTGTGCCCCAGGCTTTGTTCCAGAATATCCCTAACAATCATGCTCCCTGATGTTCCGGTCTTGTGGCTGAGAAACCCATGACATTTGGACAATGTCAGCCTCCTGCCTATCAAACTACTGCGCAGCTGCTCATTCTCTGTTTGATAGGGTTCTTGGCATCTTAAAATGCAGGGGGGGGGGGATAGTTCCACTATCTGGAACTTGAGATCTACATGGCAAACAGATGACATCAAAACCCACTCAAGCTTCCCCTGGATGAACTCCTCCTGCATCCAGGCCTTGTGTGCAGTTTAGCCTCAGGCTTCCCCTAGATGAACTCCTCCTGCATCCAGGCCTTGAGTGTAGTTTAGCCTCAGCCTTCCCCTGGATGAAGTCCTCCTGCATCCAGGCCTTGAGTGCAGTTTAGCCTCAGGCTTCCCCTAGATGAACTCCTCCTGCACCCAGGCCTTGTGTGCAGTTTAGCCTGAGGCTTCCCCTGGATGAACTCCTCCTGCATCCAGGCCTTGAGTGCAGTTTAGCCTCGGGCTTCCCCTGGATGAACTCCTCCTGCATCCAGGCCTTGAGTGCAGTTTAGCCTGAGGCGTTCGCTCTCTGCCTCGCAGGTTTGGGCAGCAATGAGAGGCCCCGCTGCAGACGCTTGGCCTACTGTCACCGCCTGGTAATGAACTCAGTGTCCCCCAGCGCCGCACAGTACCTGGGGGGCGGCATGCAGGACGATGGGCTGGCCCCCCGTCCCGAGCGACAGAGGACCCCTTCCTGGGAGCCCAGGGGCCACTTTGGGCACGGCGCGGGCCCGGAGGCCAGCCGGGAGGCCCCGGGAGAGCCCGACGAGGTGGACCGGCTCAAAGCCAAGCTGATGTCAGCCTGGAACAACGTCAAATACGGTGAGCCTCAAACTGCGCCGTGCGTCTGACCTGATCGGATGACTCTCTTTCACTTCCCGCTGTTCTGCGTCTGCAGAGGCATTAGTCCCGTGACACACTTACGCGTTCGATAACCGCCATGTAAAGAGAAGCCAAAGTCTTAGTTTCTTTTTTCAGGTTTGTTCATAGTTGCTGTGCTAAGTCTTGCTGTGGTTGTGTTTTTTTACATGCGTGCCTCACTGCATGAACAGGTGCATTATGGGCGGACACGGATCTGAAAACGGGCGCGTTTCCTGCTGTGTGTGATGTGTCAGCGTCGGAAACCGCAGTTCTGTGCCAGAAACGGGCATCATTTTGTGCACCGAGGTGTTCTTGTCCAGGCACTTGGCATAACTTACTGGACATGGCCGCCCACATCTCACGACATGCCGTGAAGCTTTCAGTTTTTTTTAATGCAGTGTCTCTTTCTGCCCCCACCTACCCAGGCTGGTCAGTCAAATCCAAAACCAGCTTCAACAAGACCTCCCCTCTGATCCTGCTCGGCCACTCCTTTGTGCTCAACCATGAAGGTAATTCAGCAGAGCCCTGGCCAGCTTCCACCACCCTGAGGGCAGTACCCACGGTTCCTCTCCATCGCAGATTCACTTCATTGCAGTTGGGGTCTGTTACTGCTGTAGCTGTACTGTCGATAATCTGTAGCAGGAGGGGAAAGTAACACTGGGAATTGCTGTGGCCAGTGCTATCATTAACGACCGTTCTTTAGCCACTTACTATGTGGTCATGTAATGGTATGGGCATGCCAGATTGTGATTTTTTTATTGCGTATGTATCTGCACAGTGCACAGTAGATAATGCACAGTACATGCCTGTGTTCTGCGGGAGAGTCTGCGTGTGCATGGCTGTCGGTCCTGCGGCGAAGCTCACCCTCTCCTCTCGGGCCTCGCCGTCTTTCGCAGACGAGGTGGAGCGCTTCCGGCTGGCCTTCGTGTCGCGGCTGTGGCTGACGTACCGGCGCGAGTTCCCTCAGCTGGAGGGTTCCACGCTGACCACGGACTGCGGCTGGGGCTGCATGCTGCGCAGCGGGCAGATGCTGCTGGCGCAGGGCCTGCTGGTGCACCTGCTGCCGCCAGGTGAGGACTCACTCCCCACCCCCCACCCCCACCCCCACCCCTCGCCCCTGTCCCGTCGCTGTGGAGCCTGACCCTGGAGGCCTGTCCTCATCACAGTTCATTAGCCTGGAGACAGTCGTGTGACTGTTTCTAATCTCTCTGATTAGATCGGGAAGCTTGTTTCTGTCCAGCCCAGGGGTGCCCCATCTTATCTGCGAAGGGCTGATATTGGCTGCATCCGAATAGTCTTTTTTGCTTAGGAAGGTTCCTGACTGTGTGAAATGACCTGGAAGTACCAAAGTGGCAGCCATGATAAGAGCTGGTCGAATTCTCTAAATGCTAAGGAAAGGTGCTTCAATGCTTCCTATCTTATCTCCTTTAGCATAGGGCACACTGGACCGTCCTTTACGAAAGGAAAGGAGATAATGCCGTCCCACAATTCCTTACGGCAGCAACATTTAAAGCGAAAATTAAAAGCACCATTCGGCCGTTCACGAAAACAAACAATCAGCATGACTGAGTTGTGTGGTGGTTCTTAAGCTATTATATGCATAGGCTTATAATCAGATCATAATCAGCATATTAACCATAACACAGAAATCTCTTTCAAGAAAAAGGGATATGAGACGTTTTTAGCCAGATGTTTTTAATTCAACATGTTTGAAATTAAAGAACGATGGTATGTACAGTAGTAGAGTTGTAGGTCTAACATGTTATGCCGAATTATGCATTATTTTCATATAATCATACTAATTGGGATTCATGTCGATAAATATGAGTGGGCAGGAGGGTGAGCGTGAGCAACCTGGTAGCCCATATGCCTTTTCTATTTCAATTCCAACCATGGTAATGAAGTAATATTTTTCACTGGGTTGTCCACGTTTATATAGCCTGCATGAAACAACACGGTAAGAACGCACGGGGCGAAGTATCTAAGATGCGCTTTTAGTAGTCCATCTTCGGAACATTGTATTTTCACCACGGCAGACGCACGTCAATAACATCCGCCGTCGCATAATTACGTAGCCCAGTGTAGGTGCAGTCGGATTCTCTTAGCACCGTGGTTGTCTTTTCCCAAGTCCTTATGAATTCTCCTTCACATCTCTCCTTGACCTCATGACGTTTTCCATCGAGGTCAAGGAAAAATGGTTAGGAAAAGATCGGACGTAATTTTTTTTGACTATTCGGACACGGCCTTGGTTTCTCGTTTTAGCCCAGCGCTAATGCACCTGATTCTGCTCATCCGGGTATCGGTTGAATTAATTGAGTCAGGTGTGAGTAGTGCTGAGTTAAAACAAAAACTGTACCCAAACTGCTCCTTTTCGGATGAGTGAGCACCCCTCCTCCAGGCCCTTGGGCTTCTGTGTTCAGGAGCCTGAAGTCTAAAGTGGGGTTTCCATCCAACTGTTTGCATGCAAATTTTGAATTTGCCCCAGAGTAAAGCGTTGGGGAAACCCCTGAAATAAAAATACTTAAAGAAAAATTTTTTAAAAATGCGATAAAGGGTGATGGAAACAGATTTTTTTTTTTTTTGAATAAATGAAAATGTGAAGGGGAAAGCCCAAAAAAATTCCGCTCCAGAAAGCCCCAAAAATGTAATTAAATAGACCATTGCATGCCCTTTTTCGATGTCTCTGGGCTGCATGCAATACAGCCATGTATAACCGAGAGAGGGCTGTCATGATCACTCTACCAAGAGCGAGTATGTGTTGCAAACTCATCATAACTGTGTTTGGCTGACCTTCTTTTGATTATGTAATCTTATTGTGCCCTCTAAAATATCCACACAACAGTAATTGATGGAAAGGTGAAAGTTGCTTAACACTTGCGAAACATTTGGATGGAAACTTTGAATGTGTGAATCCATACATACCTGCTTATGGATGTAAAGTGTAAGACTATGAATGCATATGTACAGCTTATGGATGGACAGTGTAAGACTGTATGAACGCATATATACAGCTTATGGATGGACAGTGTAAGACTGTATGAACACATATATACAGCTTATGGATGGAAAGTGTAAGACTGTATGAACGCATATATACAGCTTACGGATTGACAGTGTAAGACTGTATGAACGCATATGTACAGCTTACGGATGGACAGTGTAAGACTGTATGAACGCATAGTCACAGTTGATTTAGGCAGGAGTGTGGCTGGCGTGATGCTGCTGCAGTTGGTAGGGTTGCCTGATGTCGGGGCATCTCTGTCTCTGGCAGGCTGGACATGGCCGGACGCCCAGCAGCTCACCGATGTGGACATGGAGGTGATGAAGCCTCGCTCCCCGTCCCGCGCCGGGGGGGTTCCCATCCCCTCCTTCCCCGGCGCGCACACCCCCACCTCGGCCCCGAGAGGCCGCAGCGCAGGCACGGGGGGCGAGGTCCCGCGGCCGGACCAGAGGAGGCGTACCGAAACCAGCCGGGATGGGCAGGCGGAGGCCACGCACCGGCGGGTGGCGTCCTGGTTCGGGGACCACCCCCAGGCTCCGTTCGGGGTGCACCAGCTGGTGGAGCTGGGGAAGAGCTCGGGGAAGAAGGCTGGGGACTGGTACGGCCCGTCCATCGTGGCCCACATACTACGGTGAGACCCCTACACACACACACACACATGCACACTCTCTCTCTCTCTCTCTCTCACACACACGCATACACACACACACATGCATACACACACACATGCACACACACACACACATGCATACACGCGCGCACACACACTCTCAATGCGCTCACACACACGCACGCACACTTGCGCGCACACACACACATACACGCACATGCACACTTGCGCATGTGCACATACACGCATATAAACCCACACGCACGTGTGCACACACACACACACACACACACGCACGCACGCACGCACGCACGCACACACACACACACACACACACACAAACGGCAGTCCAACAGCAGCTTTCTATCTTTTCCAGAAAAGCGGTGGGTGAGACCTCGGAGCTTCACAGTCTGGCTGTGTATGTTGCTCAGGACTGTACTGGTGAGTTCCTGCTGTGTCCCCCTCACTCGCGCTGCTCTTAACCAGCTGACGGTTACCTCCAGCACAGGCTGCTCGTTTGTCATGAATATTTTACACCGTTCAAATACAGATGCATTATCCCTTCCTGCCTTTCCTCTTCAGGCTGTCTTAATGAAGGATCAGTTCGTTGTTGTGTGCTGTTTTGTGTTCCCGCGTGTCTCCCCTCCCCGTCCCTCCTCCTGCGTGTTATTGTGCTGTGCGTCTCCTCCCCGTCCCTCCTGCTGTGCGTCTCCTCCCCGTCCCTCCTGCTGTGCATCTCCTCCCCATCCCTCCTCCTGCGTGTTATTGCGCTGTGCGTCTCCTCCTGGTCCCTCCTCCTGCGTGTTCTTGCGCTGTGTGTCTGCTCCTGGCGTGCGCCTCACGGTCCGTGTGTCCCTGCAGTGTACAAGGAGGACGTGGTGCAGCTGTGTGACCTGTCTCTGTCCGAGGGCTCGTCCGAGTCCGGTCCCGGGTGGAAGTCCGTCATCCTCCTGGTCCCTGTGCGGCTGGGCGGGGAGTCCCTGAACCCTGCCTACATCGACTGCGTCAAGGTGCGGTTCAGCAGCCGAGCCGCACGTGTTAGCACTGAGACCTGGGCGTGTCGGCACTGAGACCTGAACGTGTTAGCACTGAGACCTGGGCGTGTTAGCACTGAGACCTGGGCGCATCAGCACTGAGACTTGAGCGTGTCAGCACTGAGACCTGGGCGTGTCAGCACTGAGACCTGGGCGTGTCAGCACTGAGACTTGAGCGTGTCAGCACTGAGACCTGAGCGTGTTAGCACTGAGACCTGAGCGTGTCAGCACTGAGACCTGAGCGTGTCAGCACTGAGACCTGAGGTGCAGGTCTGCCTGGATTTCTTTTAGTATGTAAGCGTTTCATATGCAGGGTAGCAGGCTGTGAATAGCAGTCTAACAGCCAGAGGTACATGTGAAGGATGTATTCTGCGAGGTACATGTGAAGGGGCGTTAGTGCATAAAGTGGTAATACTTACCAGGGTAGCCTGTACGCTCAGCGGATGTAGGAATTTGTTGGCTTTTATTGCCCCATGTTAGCTCACTGCAGCTCTGTTTGACTCTGCTCTTCCAACAGAACATTCTCAGGTTAGAATGCTGCATTGGGATCATTGGTGGTAAACCCAAGCACTCGCTGTTCTTCGTTGGGTTCCAGGGTAAGGCCAGAGCCACACTTTTTTTTTTTTTTTGCCTCCCGCTCCCCCCTTACTGTCTTGGCTTATATGCACCTCAGTGCACCTCAGTGACTCCTCCACACCACTGTGTGGCGCCCTTTTTTGTTAGTTAACTAAACATGCTTTTTGTGTGTTCCAGATGAGCAGCTGCTGTATTTGGACCCACACTACTGTCAGGCTGTGGTGGATGTCACGCAAGACAACTTCCCACTAGAGGTAAGATGTTTCACAGGCCTTTATAATTCCTGACTGCCCTGTTTCAGCCATCTCTTTGGTCTACCCATTACATTTGTCTGTTCATTTAAGTCTTTTTTTTGTTGACGTTTTTGATGTTGCTGTTGAACAGGTAGTTAGTTGGTCAAAATAGAGCGTGCGTGCGTGCATGCGTGCGTGCGTGCGCACATGCTTTATAACCTGCTTGGGATTCCCCTATGATTCCCCTATGCCTCCTCCCTGTTCTAAGCGTGTGCTCCACTCTCTCCTACAGTCTTTCCACTGTAGCTCCCCCAGAAAGATGAACTTCAACCGCATGGACCCCAGCTGCACAATCGGCTTCTACGCTAAGAGCCAGAAGGACTTTGAGTCCCTGTGCTCTGCAGTGAATGCGGTGAGGCCTTCACTCTCCTGCCTTCCTCTCCTGAATAAGATTGCAATGCAAAATATGATATTTGTTGTGCCAGAACTTAGTAAAAGTCGAGAAGAAATGAGACTAACTGCGCTGTCTCCTTGCCCTGTCCACTCTCTTCGATGCCAGGCTCTCTTGTCGTCCAAGGAGAAGTACCCGATTTTTACATTTGTGGAGGGCCAAAGGCAGGACTATGGGCTGGAGAGCCAAAGTGGGCCCTCTCCCAATTCCCCCGCCCACATCCTCCCCCCGGGCAGGCCAAGCCGGAGCAGTAAGAGGAGCAGCGTGGACGAGTTTGTGTTCTTGTGAGCGCCCCTGCAGTTGTCGCGCGGAGGCCACATTCACTTCCGCACCCGGCCCTGCTGCCAGAAGAGAAAAACAAGATGGCTGCCAAAGGCCTCTTCTCCAAAGCAGACTAAACAAAGGCATGGATTTGTATTTTGTCTTTCTGTGCAGCTCAAGCTACGTTTTTCTTCCTCCTTCACACGTGCAGGTGTTACTCCTCTGTTGCATTGGTCACAATTTGTATATTTGCTTGGGCTAGGCAATTGGTAAGGGGGGTTATTGTAAGCCAACAATTTTGTAATATGGTTGGTTATGAAGATTGAGAAGCTCATGTAGATCGAACATAACACAATACAAATGATTGAGTGCAAAATGGATGCTTGTTAGGAATATGTGTGTTTAATAGTTTTATGACCCAGAGACCTTGCTCCCTCTGTTTCAATACAGTAATACCCAATGTGAAGGAATTGAAACACTGATGCACACTTCACCGTTCCCAGATTCATGGTTTTTAACAGCTTATGAATTCTTATTGTTTTTATTAATTTATGACACATTGAGCAGCTTTGCGTTTTTAGCTTTCAGGCGGTCGCATGCAGCAGTGGAAGCGTGTCAGGCCCGTGTCTATATTTCTCTATTCATGTCTCATTTCCTTGCTAGTGCATCATAACTGCTCGTGTGAAGTCCACACCCTCTTCACTGCTCAGTCCAGTCACATGGGAGTGCGGCCCTTTTGCGGTGTACAGTAGCACTGAAGTTGTTGGCGTCGCTCCTTTCAACACTACAGTCTTTCCAGTGGAATTATGAACACTCCCAGAATCCAAGTGGTGGGGTAGATGGGATAATTGCCTCTTGCCCGATTCTCAGTTTCGCTGACTTGTTGCACAAAATGAATCTTCTTTCTGTGTAGACCACACTGACTTGCAATGTCCTTGCTCATTGGCTAGCATATTGTTAACTTTATTTATTGATTTTATTTTATTTTTTAAATTAGATGTTGGGTGTTGTAGCAATCAATTTATGTAAATGTCTGTTTTAAATTGGGCTTCTCCAACTGGTTCATAATGCTAGCTGTGCATTTCTAACCCTGGAATGCACTGTGATGCTGTAGAGTGCCGATGTCTCCATACTAAAACTCACACACCGCCCTTTAAAACGGTCTGAAACCCACGTGTTGCGGTTGTGGCTCATTGGCTCATTGGAAAATTTAAAAATGAATTTCAGTTTTATTGAATTTTATTGTGTCCTGTTATTGCTGGATGTTGGTGAGCATGTATCCTCTTTGGGATTGTAGTGTCAGGTCTTCTGTGTTTAGCGCACTATGTAAGAACCTGAACCAAGGGAGTTAACTGTCTTTGGTTCCTGAGAGAAAATATCTTCAGTTTGAGTGAAGGGCAGGGGCACGAGAACAAGCACTACTGAGGCCAGGGTAACAGTCTTATCCCAGGGCACTCTGAATCTTTCCAGAATGATCTGTGGTCATTGCAGGACTCGAAATGTGCTGGAAATGGATGTTGGAAGCTAGTTACCTCATCTTAAGATCTCCTTAAGATTTAAGATTAAGACCTGCATTACTGACATTAAAGAAAAAAAATCTCTCCTTTGTTTAAAAAAGTATGCATATGACTCCAGCTTTTTCATGTCAAGCATGGGAGTGTATTCACCCAGAACAGTCTGAACCATAGTATTGGTCATGTGATATAATGGCCTTCAAGGGAAATCTGTGTGTCTCACACCATGTGATGTGGACAAAGGCTTTTGGATTCTTGAGAACTAAAATGATTCTTTTGTCCAAGATGTCATTTCTGGAGAGTCTCACACATTATTATTATTTTTTTTTTTTCTTTTGCTCAAACTTTACTCTTGATGAACAGTTGGCTTTCAAAAATTTGCATTGCAATGAGGAATGTGCCCCAATTGGTCCTACTGTAATACAGAAATAGTGCAGTGCTTTTGGGGAAACAAAGTGAAAAATAAAATATATTTAATTGCACCAATTAGGCCCTGAGGAATTGTTTGGTAAAGAAATCAGTATAGATTCCTTCCATAAATAGAGTTGAGATCCTGGATGTTGATCCTTCCACTTGAATTGGCTTTAAATACAATAGTTTGCTTTCAAGAAACTCCCTAAATTGTATTTTTAGGTGACAGAATAGCAAAAGAGGCATATTTTCTGGAGAGATATCTAATTGTAAAATTTATCTTTGGTCTGCAGTTGATGCATATTTTACCTTGAGCAAATGAACATTTTTTTAAAAGTGCAGTTAATGAATCCTCTGTCTGCCTATTTATTTACATGACAAATTAGTGAAACTGCTGTAAAAACAATGTAATAAATGAGTTTTTAAAACACTTCTGGTGTATGCTTTTCTCTTACATGTTTTGTGGAAGACGCTGGTGACGTAATGTATGACTGATCTTCTCTAGAGAAATATTTTTATTTATTACAAGGATGAATTTAATTTAGTTTTCCCCCAGTACTTTACAGCATACATTCATTGATTGCAAAAGACTAACAATAAAGCACAGTACCTTGAGGGAGCTATTCCAAGCCTGAAACCCACTGAATTGAGTTTTGTCACCAAATGAAATCTAAAGCATTAAAAATAAATGTTGAATATTTTTAACTGCTTGGATACATCTACAGTAGCTGTTCTGGTAGAGAAGCTGTCTTGAACTTAATTAAGTTCTGGTTGCTTTCCATTTCCCGTGCAATGTTTCTCATAGGTTCGGCTTCTGTCCTGACCTGTTCAGTAGTTGCAGTACAGCATTACCTCTTCTTGCAGGTGCCCCGGCAACTGGCAGAGTTGGTTTTCCAAGAGGCAAAGCTTTGGCTGGGCAAAGGTATGACATGGTGGTAGCAACCCACAGGACCCCCGCCAGAGCTGATTCAAGAAGATGGGGCGCATCACTGTGACAAACACTGGTGCTTTAGCTGCAGGAGGCCCCAGAGGGGAAATTAATTTGATCAAATGTCGTAGTTTTGAGCAAATGAACACTTTGCATCCACACAATTACAAGATTTAGTGTATGTATGGCCTGACTGAGCAAAGCAAAACCTTTTGTGTGTCCACTATTTAGTCATTTATATTATATATTTTTTATTGGTAGTTGAGCTCTCTCTCTTCATTATGTTTAAGTCATTTTCGTAAGATCAAGGGAAACTGTTCAAGGAAAGCCGATATTCACGGAAAAGTACTGTTATCCAGCTGTACATGGGTAGTGGCACCCATCCCCCACCATCGCACTTCGCCTGCATTCTGCCGATGCCTTTTTCCCTGCAGTAGCGCTTCAACTGAGCATGCTCGGTGACTTGAACGATGGGTCGCGTTTGCTTCCAGGGTGCCAGGTGAGATATAAATCCCTCGTTTTATGAAGATTTTGATGTCGGTGTCCCTCCGGTTAAAATAGCATGTATGATGATGGATTTGTCCTAGCTAAAAGCCCTTTTTTATTTGGTTTCATTTTACATCCTACATTTGTCTTTAACAAATTATGTGTAAAATAAATGTGCCGTTCAAAGTATGTTTGTGTCAATCCCTAATTACATCTGTGCCTTGAATGAATTTGAAGCCCCAAATGAACAGCTGAACATTAGAAATAAAAATGTGTGTTGCCTATCTAATTTATTGAAGGAGTTTAAATGCGTGTAAAAAGTTTGTTCCATTTATTGCATTCCTCTGGACATTGACTAACATACATTCTATAGCCCCTAACAGTAACAAAGAACAGCTAAAATGTAAATATTAATTGAAGTACCCATTAGCATTGATAACTTAACTGACCACTCAGTTTAACTGAAAACCAACATAGAAAAATCACCTGGTACAGAGCTAGATACCCCCATCCATTTTCTAAACCACTTGTTCCCGGTCTAATATAGTCTCCAGATGGCCTAATGCATGTCTTTCGACTTTGGGAGGAAACCGGGGTACCTGACAGAAACCCACATGAACACAAGGTGAACATGGAAAGTTCACACACAAAGACCCTCTGCCAGCATTTGAATTTGTACCTTAATGCTATGAGACTGGATATAGGTTTTGGGATATGAATTGAAATAGTTTTTCTGTTGTGGGAATAAATATGACATGAGATCGTTGTTAAGACTGAAATATTTTCTTCCACTATATTAACAATCTAGGACTACAGAACTACATTATATATTAGGTTCGGTTTAAAATTTCAATCAGATGCTTCAACAAATTTGTGGGGGAGTATGAAAGCACGACTACAAATATCTAGAGATTTTTTTTTTTTTTTGAAATATTGGAGGCTCCACAACACTTTTATCAGCATTAAGCATTAACCTTAACATTGCCACATAGATTAATTGTCAAGCAGTTTTGCTTGTATGTTCAGTATGTGATCTTCATTTAAAAAATATATTTTTACTTATTATTTTGCGCAAATTACATTCCTGAAGTGTTTTTTAATATTGACTCGTTTTTAGTCGTACAAATATGCCATTCACTGCGTGTACGGTTCGTCCAGGAGGATTCTGTTTCTGAAATAGGATTAAAACCTGGCAACCCTAATTTGTAAGCAAAAAAAGAAAGTAGAGGGGGGCGCTCCAGCCTCTGTGTGTAGCATAGGCGCAGCAGTGCAGCGAACGGGTACAATCTGATGAGAAAGGGGGGTTGGAACGAAAGTAATAGCGGGTTTGGTCGTCCTTTGTTTCAAGCCAGCTAGTATGCTAGCTAGCTAGCAACCGAGCTGAGGAGCACGAGGGGGGCGGGGAGATCTAGAGAGGGAGTGTGGACTGGGAGACCTACATCCGAGGCCGGTAAGTCTATCATAGCATCGTATGTTACAATTATTTATTTAACGCGCGCTAGATAGCTATTCATTCCACGAACATACCTAACGTTACCGTATGAATTACTTATCTCAGTATGTTTTTTATGTGTCTTGCTCTAGAATTTTCTCCGTTCGCAAATTTGTACCGGCCTCTTTCTTGTCCTAATATTAGCCTAATAATCGCTCGACATGGATGCAAGCTAACATTGGCTCGACGATTTATGTTTCTGTTCTACAGCGATGCAGTCTGGTCGCAATTAATTGCTTTCTTTTTTGAAGAAATCCAACTGGCTAGCCATCTAACGTTAGGTAACTACATATGAGGAATGCGGGAGTCGCTATTGTTGGTCAGTCAGACGTTAGCGAATAGTCTATATGTTATTGCTGTTTGTTGTTATTATTATATTTCCGCGTTTTTTTACTCTGCCATGCAAATGATTGAACAACGTTATTGTAATTTACCTATTCCTAGTGAGTTCTCCTTTGATTGGATAATTAACGTTTTAGGCGACAGGTAATTGGTTCCCAGCAACCTATCCAGCAAGCCAGCTGTCACAACTCTAGCTTGGTTTGGGATAGTGTTATGTTCATATGCAGGGGTGCCACCAGGGATTCTGGGCCCCATGAAAAGAGCTCACAGTGGGCCCCCTCAACCCCAGAAAATCCTATGTTCTAATATTTTCTGTGGGTCCCTGTCAGTCAGGGCCCTTGGAATCATCCTAACCCCCCCCCCCCCCCCACGGCACCCCTGTTCATATGCACAACCATATAGTCTGCAGTAATTCGTATCTAGGCTAGTTACAGCTTGGTAATCAAATGACAATCTATTAAGTTGCAGGAAAGAGATAGGCCTACATGTTACTTAGTTTAACGTACCCAAAGTCCTTGGTGAATGGGCTTGTTCATTTTGTTCATTTGCTCATGTCAGGTACTGGACTGAAGCATTACTCTCCATATAGGCTAGTCACCTCATTCTCGATGCTCAGCCAGTTTTTATGGCTTGGGTCATGTCACTATAATTATACAGCACAAGATTGTGCCTGTCAGTATGGAGCAGCATATGACTTCTGAAATTAGAATTGTGAAATGTCAGTTTCTTTGAGTATATGAACAAGCTATTAGGGTATCAGTTGGGTTTTGAGTTTTAAATTGAGAAAGTGTCTTGCTCTGTGCAAGTGGAATGATTATCATACTGAGCTAAAGACCAAGGTACTCACCCAATATAACTAGTGTGCCTATTGAAGCTTCATTATGCAACTTCACATTTGCTAGGGGATGTTAGCATGCTCAACATCTCTGAACTCCTGCTGCAACCTCACCTGGCTGGTAGGCATCGCTGGTATTATCCAGGTCAGGCCACCACTGTAAAGGTGTAGCTCAGGTGTGGGATTACAACCACATCCCTGGCCGGCCACACACACACACACAAGGAGATATCAGCTTGCATAGTCAGACCAGTCTCCCCTACTGCGGGCATGAATAATATTCCTATGCTGAGTTGTAAACTGGCCCTGAACTCCTCCCCTACCGTTTTACCTTACCATTTAGATTTAATCATTCACGTGAGACACTATCCTACTGAAGGCTATCCAGCACCTGGACCATATCAAGTATAAGCCAGGTCTGAGGGGCTCGTGAGCCGTTAAATACCCACTTCAGCCAAGCCTGCTGCTCTGCAGACTCCGGAGTGAAGGGAGTCTGCAAGAAAGACCTGCTTCTTTCTGTGTGGTGCCTGGGCACTGGCTCCAGGCAGAAGAGGGAGGATTTGGCCTGCAGCGCGTTGTGGCAGCTGTGGCTACGGTACATTTCTGCCGGGGTCCAGTGTTTCATTTGTGAAGTACTTGCCTAATCCGGCTATCGCTACTCAGTTCTCGATAGCCTGGATGGACAAGATGGCAGCCCAAAAAACTCATGGGTCAGTTTTAGAGCTTTTGAAACAGAAAATAAAATAAAAAAATACAGTGACTTGATTAACAGCAATGGAATTGTTTAATGAAAATGTTTCAAGTTTACACTGGCAGTAGAAATGCAATGTGGATGGACTTGATTTGTCCAAACATTGCAGAGATTTCAATTAAATGTCAACTGGTTAAAAAAAACCCTGCATTTAACACATTTTATTTTTAACTAGCGGTAGAACTGCATGTACAGCAAACAGATTTCTTAGATTCACACATAGGCTACTTCTTGTTTTATTACACTAAAAACATTCACGCAGGTTGATTGTGTTTCCCTACTGTTGCCTACTGTAGAACGGCAACAAAAACAGCAGCGGATCAACAACTAAGCCAGTCGAATGTGAAATGGAACCGTAGCC
The DNA here is from genome assembly GCA_039654925.1 of Anguilla pacifica. Classification (NCBI taxonomy): domain Eukaryota; kingdom Metazoa; phylum Chordata; class Actinopteri; order Anguilliformes; family Anguillidae; genus Anguilla; species Anguilla pacifica. The sequence continues at coordinate 70,461,110 of CM077285.1, read as the reverse complement.
AAACTCAAACACTACAACTACTGCAGTTCAGTGCCTGAGTTTTCAGCAAGGGGTCCGTGGACTGGGGGGTCCTTGAGGGAACTGTAGGGGGTCCCTGGCCAGATTTGACATGCGATTATTATATGCGTATTTGGGAAAATATTTCAGACTATACATTTTTTATATTTTCAAAAATATAACCCTTGTTAACTTATGATGGGCGTCTCCTGAATGCCTCTGAGTCTGGGTGAGGGTCCCTGGATCAGGAAAGGTTGAAAACCGCTAGCTTAGTAAAAAATAAAAAGAAAGAAAACAGCCTGGTTTATTTCGAATTTTTGGTTTACAATTTGTTTTCCCTGAAGGCAGATGTGGCATTTGAAGGAGTGGATTGCATATTCTGCTAAGGTTTTTATACAGGAAGCAATGCTTTCAGCATGCTTATTTTACAATGTGAGATTTTAGCCCTTTAGCCCTAAGAGGCCCTTTAGCCTTGTCCTGAACCAAATCTGCTTGATGTTTGCAACTGGATCTCTGTGCTGTATCTTCTTACAACAGAAGGTTTTCCTTTCCCAGTTTCAGCGAACTATGATTTTATTCGAGAAATAAATCAGACTCTAGATAGATGTCTATCATTTCAGTGAAACTTGAAATCTGTATTGTTCACCAAGCTCGACAACAGCTGATTTCTTCCAATCCATTTTTACAGATCTTCCACTTGTTCTGTCAGATTAACAAACCATGAATATACCGCAGTTTCCGCTTTATTTTGTTACTCAGAACTGGTAAGAATGGCGTGCAAATCTGCCCCCTCTCACCCTCATGTATTTGTCCGTAGGCTACGTTCTTTTCTTAGGGGATCCGGTACAGTGGCACAGGCTTGGATTCGGTATCGCTCGGTGTGTGCTTCCTGTTATTGCAGCGTAGGGCACAGGCTTCTTCCGTCAGGAGGATTGTGACTTTCCGTCTGCGCCCTTGGGTTGGACAGACTCTTTTAAAAACTCTTTCGCCATCGACCACATATGAGGCCGCTCGCACCGCTTCTGTCTGCGTCTGCAGAAACGAAAATGAAGCGATACTCCAAGTGCAGCGAAGCGGATTTTTCCAGACCACGTCTCAGAGCACTCTGACTCCCACCCCAAAGGCTTCGTGGATATGTCACGTACACCTGAAAGCGTCTGCTGACAAATTACTTGTGCTCGGGTCAGGTGTCGCTTGCAGTTTCATAACATAATAGAGCCGGTATTCATTATATCTCTGTCAGCTGTGAGATTCAGCGCTTCAGTACATCATGTTTTTATTTGATGCAGTTTTATGCACATGGTTTATTTGTTTCATTGGTTAATGTTACATGATCGTTAATCGCTCTGCGACTGAACAAGCTTAACTGTGCAGTTAAATGAATGGACCTACTTTGTGAAATGGACGTCTAAAGATGGCGGACCGCAGAAAGAAGTTGATAAAGCCACTGAGAATGAACAAGTTTGTGCTAGCAGGCTGACCAACAAAAATGCAGCATTACTCATGAATATCTTGAATAAGTAATTAAATAGTATAATTGTTGTACTGTGGATTGCAGAAGTGTTCACCCCCTCTGATTTTTACATTTTTACAATGCCACGAAAAGATTTCAAAATGCATTTATTTTGGATTTTTTTTTTATTTGAGGCATATTCATACCGTCACAGTTCAGTGAACGTTCCAAAAGAACTTTGGAAAGTCCCTTGTTCCAAAACGGATAGAATACCTCAGGGACCAAATTTTCTTGATGTTTTTAACATATAGGCCTCCTAAGGTCCAGATCTTATGTTGAGGCTGATTTGATGGATGTGGAGCAATATTTCTGGTTAAATGTTTTCATATGTATTAACAAAGCTGAAATGAGGACCTGTCATTATACTTAAGTATGGTTTTTGGAACAGGGTGGATAAAACGTCAGTATACTCAAGCATACTGTCAGATATGTAGGAAATCCCATTTCTAGCTAGACGATGGGTAGCTACCGCAATGTTCGGTTTACAAATCAAACTTTGTCATTATTAATTTCACAGTCTACTTTCTTTCTTCTTTGCAGTCTTCTTTCTTTCCTGTGTATTTCATTGCCTCAGAACACAAGAAAACAACTGACCGCTGTTGATATCGCTAACATCGGTTGTTTTAGTTAGCATAGCATGGCTGATCCCATGGTTCGTGCTCGCAAACAGGCTGCAAAATGTAATTATTTGACATTTTACATGCTTAGGCAAGCATACTCACCATATCTTCTTTTCACCATAAATTGACTTTTCCCTAAAAGATAATATTGTACAAAATCTTTAAGTCCCTTCATGGTCCAGCATTCAAATGATTTTGTATTTTGTCCAAACATGAGGATTATGTTGAGTAAATTTTGACACACGCTGCATGATTCACTCATTCTTGCTTTCTCCCTGCAGGGGGCAGTGTGTGACAGTTTTTTTTTTTGTGAACAAGACCAGCTGAGAGATGTCGACTCCTGACCCTCCGATGGGAGGGACTCCCCGACCGGGCCCCTCCCCAGGCCCCGGGCCCTCACCCGGAGCCATGCTGGGCCCCAGTCCTGGCCCCTCCCCTGGCTCCACCCACAGCATGATGGGACCCAGCCCAGGCCCCCCCTCCTCTGGACACCCCCTCCCGCCACAGGGTCCGGCAGGATACTCCCAGGAGAACATGCACCAGATGCACAAGGTGAGGGGGGGGGCTATGTTTTTAAAGGCAACTCTTTGGGGACAAGGACAAGAGTGCTGCTTCTCCCACCTCCCTTGTTGCTCTGTGAAATGGTGGAAATGGTTAGATTTACTGTGCCTTTCTGACAGTGCTCTTTTGAGGAGCACGTGCTGCTGCCTCCTAAGTCTGTAAATTTGATCTCCAGCAGCAGGCCAGTCACATGCTCGAGCCTCGACTCTGCCATTAGCCGGCTTTGTGGGTTTTTGGAGTCAGCAGTGGAGGACCTCATCCCACCAAGAGTAGAGTTGATTTAAGTCAGCCGCTGTTGCTGTGGTTACCCCTACCTTAGCCAGGCTCCCAGAGGCTAACATTTGTAATCAATGAGAGATGTATCTCTCACCCAGTCAGTGCCTCCTCTTTCCTGTACTACTGTGTTGACTCAAAGATGTGAAATAGTCACTGGCTATTACTGTAGTGCAGTGGAGGGCTTCACACACTTAATGCCATGCAGGCATGTGTGGCCTAGCGGAAAGTTAGTAAGCACAGGAGGTGATTCCAGGTTTGGGGGGAATTGTCCTGTGGAAGTGAATGTGCTGCTGTCTGTGTGCTCCCCTCAGCCCATGGAGGGCATGCATGAGAAGGGCATGTCGGAGGACCCCCGCTACGGGCAGATGAAGGGCATGGCCATGAGACCCGGGGGCCACAGCGGGATGGGACCCCCGCCCAGCCCCATGGACCAGCATTCCCAAGGTACACGGCCCCGCCCCCCCGCCCGTCACACAGGATCGGGTCTAGAACACCACCCTGGAACTGGAAACATGTCCGTCACATGAGATCGGGCCTAGAACACCACACTGGAACTGGAAACCTGTCCGTCACATGAGATCGGGCCTAGAACACCACCCTGGAACTGGAAACCTGTCCGTCACATGAGATCGGGCCTAGAACACCACCCTGGAACTGGAAACATGTCCGTCACATGAGATCGGGCCTAGAACACCACCCTGGAACTGGAAACATGTCCGTCACATGAGATCGGGCCTAGAACACCACCCTTTAGAGCTCCTGCACATGCTCATCTGCGTCTCATGTTAGAGTTGTGCTATTATTCACAGTTACTCTGTATCTGAGACTGTCTTTGTCTTTATGGAATCAGTTACACAGACACGAAAAGTGCAGCCTCTTTTTTCTGGCAGTTGATGCTTTCATTAAGCCAGAGTAAAGATGAGTATTCACCATTTTCAAATGTATAAATTGGAAAATAGTAACATTTACTTTTGATGCACCGCTTGTCATTGGTAAATCTGAGCTAGAGATCTGACATGGTGTGTTTGTTCTGCATGGACCTTCACTCCATATTCACTTCTGATTGGCAGCCAGGCAAACTCTCGCACTGCTGATTGGCTAAAATGTAAATTCTGGGTTAACTACTCCAAATGACCAAAAACCCAGCCCTTTTTTTTTAGTGGCCATTGTAAGAACTATGTTGCCTTTAAGATAAAAGATATCGCGAATGAATACATTAATATCACAGTATTTGTTTTCGTTGGTTATTTTTTTGAAATGGCTGTTAAAAAATTATTATAGCATGGGGGCTTTAAAGAGGCAAGTATTCCTTACTTGGTCCAGCGGTAGAAATGGCCGCTGTGGCATTTTTACGGTAAAAAAGACGAGTGCTGAGCCCTGTAGGCCTCGGTGATGAAAACGCGGGAGGGGTGGTCGGGTGGGAGCGAGGGGGACGTGGCCGTGTCTGTTTTCGCTCCAGACGGCGTCTGCGCCTAGGTGACCGGCGCAGTCTGGCCCGAGCGCGTGACTCACTGTTGTGTCTGCGTCAGCCGGTACGCGGAACGAGTTCGGCTCAGTATTTTCCCACGAATCGAGCGCGCGTGCTCTTCACCCCAGTAAACAGTTTGGCCGCGTATATTTACTTACATTTAGTGTGTATTTGCTTTGCTGAAACACCTTGTTCTGTCTCTGCGTACAAAATTCTTTTCCCAGCTCTACTAAATATAACTTAGGGTCTGCATGGACTTTGCTGTTTAAAGCGAAGTGCCCTTCAGCCCACATTGATATGGTGCGTATTAGGTAATGTGCAGCTTTGATGTTTAGCGCTGTTTTGTGTCTGCGTCAATAAAACAGGCTCCCACGCTCTTTTGTATCTAGTCTCTGCTCACCTGCTGTCTCTATCTCTCTGTCTCTCTGCCCCGCCTCGCTCCCTCTCTCTCTCCCCCCTGTCCCCTCTCTCTCTCTGCCCCGCCTCACTCCCTCTCTCTCTCTCTCTCTCTGCCCTGCCTCACTCCCTCTCTCTCTCTGCTCCGCCTCGCTCCCTCTCTCTCTCTCTCTCTCTCCCCTGCCCCCCCTCTCTCTCTCTCTCTGCCCCGCCTCGCTCCCTCTCTCTCTCCCCTGTTCCCTCTCTCTCTCTCTCTTTCTCTCTCTCTCTCCCCCCCTCCCCCACTCTCCCCCCCCTCTGCATCCCCCCTCTCTCTCTCTCTCCCCCCCTCCCCCACTCTCCCACTCTCTCTCTCTCTCTCTCTCCCTCCCTCTGCCCTCTCCCTCTCCCCTCCCCCCTCTCTCCCCCTGTGTGCAGGTTACCCCTCTCCGTTGGGCGGCTCTGAGCACGCTCCCAGTCCTGTCCCGGCCAACGGGCCTCCCTCCGGCTCCCTCATGCCCTCGGGGCCCGGCGGGGTGTCGCTGGAGGGCGGGGACCCCCAGGCCCTGGCCCAGCAGAACCGGAGCGGGGTTCAGGGTGGGGGCGGCACCCCCGGATCTGCCGGCACCGCCGGCGGGCCCACCCCCTTCAACCAGAACCAGCTGCACCAGCTGCGGGCGCAGATCATGGCCTACAAGATGCTGGCGCGCGGGCAGCCGCTGCCGGACCACCTGCAGATGGCGGTGCAGGGCAAGCGGCCCATGCAGGGCATGCAGCAGCAGCCCGTGACCAGCCTGCCCTCCGCCCCCGGTGCCGGGCCCGGACCGGGCCCCGGGCCCACCCCCGCCAGCTACAGCCGACCCCACGGTGAGGGGCCCCTCCAGGGCAGGTCCCAGTCAAAGGATAGGGGCTCCAACGAGTGAAACTGTTCAGCTTCCTTATAGGAGAACTTAGCTGTGCTGTTCAGCTGACCAAAACCATGTAATTCTTCATGCAGAAAAATCATTTCTTTTCCAGTTTAAAATTTGATAAAGGTCATTTGGAAAATAATCACAAAAGTGACCTTTAAAAAATAAGTGACTGATGAAAAATGCTCTGAAGAACTTAAGGGAAAAGACACGATTAATCCAGTCTTATAAATTGCGAGCACAATTGAATGACGCACAGATAATTTGCCCTGTGTATTCTTTAAAAAAAACGAGCTGATTTTGGGTACTGTCCTGCATTAGGAATGATGGGGCCCAACATGCCTCCCCCGGGACCCTCTGGTGTTCCCCCAGGAATGCAGGGACAGCCCCCCAACGGACCCCCCAAAACATGGCCAGAAGGT